>CAVNYN010206070.1:0-23218 GCA_963692815.1 Nyctanthes arbor-tristis | reverse complement strand
ATATTCAGCCCACTTGTTTAGTCACATCCCGTACTTGCTCACAAATGCACAATATAATAACCGTTGAAATCGCAAACCAATTGTGGCCATTCATATCTTGCAAATACGTGCATGAACTTAATTGTCTATAGTTAATTCTATATTTGACGACCTACTTCTCTATTCATATCTTGTACTTAATTACCCGAAAGATAAACTATCATAGGCCAGTGTCAAAATTCAAAATCATTAATTGATCATGCACATACACATGGTGGGAATGTCGCAAGTCTCTGACTCTATTTTCTATTCGACCTAGAACCTATCTGTCTAATCACATTCAGTACTTATACCTAAAAAGGCACTAAAACTAGAACCGTCCAAACCTAAAATCATTTTTGGCCATTCATTTTGCTCACATATATATGCGTCATGACTTGATATTGTCTCTCAACTTTATGTTATATTCGACCCACTTATCTCGTCGCTAGACTGGTGCAAAAACACAGTAATGCAAGAAATAACAATCTAAATTGCCCCTTTGTTATCACTCATGTGGTTGAGTGGCATTTAATTATATACTTGTATGAACAAACGCTAATTATACCATATAATAAATAACAGCTTAAGATTTCTCAAAAAAAAAAAAAAAAAAAAAGAAAAGAAAAAACAGCTTAAGGCCAAAAAACGTAGTTTGTACTGTGTACATATAAGTAGATGTGAAAACTAACATGGAGAATAATCATTAATAATGAGTGAGAGAAGCAAATGAAAAGCATATACGTACGTTCGTCAGATAGAAAAACAAATTATGAGTTCAAACAAGTCCACATCACAAAAAATAATAATGGGATGAATGCATTTGGGACACGTCAGATTCATACAAAATCTCTGGGCAATGATTTTTCCTTACGCCACCTTCTAACAAACACACCAGTGTTTCATAGCCACACTCCCCCCCCCCCTTCATCCCTCATATAAATACCCTCCTTCTCCATTCTCTGCATATATAAAACATTTATTCCTGCTAGTTGCCTCTCTCTCTCACACACACACACACCGAGAGAGAGAGAGAGAGTTTCTTGAGTATCAGAAAAATGGCTATTTTTGATCTTCAACACCCTCTGACGTTTGCTTTTGGGGTTATAGGTAAAAAAGGAAAGAGCTATATATATTGATTTCATCATTTGTTTTTCTTATCCATGCTTCTTAACTAATATAGAGACCTTTTCTTCTTTCCCTCTATATTTTTTTTCAGGAAATCTTGCTTCGCTATTGGTGTTTCTCGCCCCCGTGTAATTTTATATCTGAATCCTTTTACTTATAGAGAAAAAAGGAATCTCATCGTTAATTAAATGTTTGAGAAGGAATATTTATTTAATAATTTATAATGATCATTTCAGGCCCACATTCGTACGAATCTATAGAGAAAAATCAACCATGGGATTCCAAGCATTGCCATATGTCGTCGCCCTTTTCTCCTCCATGCTATGGGTGTATTATGCTTTTCTTAAGAAAAATGCTTTTCTCGTATTCTCTATTAATTCCTTGGGATGCTTTATCGAGATACTCTACATAGCAATCTTCCTTTTTTATGCATCGAAAAAGACCAGAGTAAGTGTATATATCTTTTTTCAACCCTTAATAATTCTTGATGGATTGATCATCAAGCAATAGTGCATGGTTTGATTGAATTTTGACACTTTCTTGCAGAAGCATACGTTGAAGCTAATAGGCCTTTTGGATGTTGCGCTCTCCGCTATGATTTTTCTCTTTTCGCTATTTGTACTAAAAAAAGACGAAATCCGCGTTCAAGCTATTGGGTGGATATGTGTCATTGTCTCAGTTTGTGTTTTCGTGGCACCTCTGAGCATCGTGGTAACTAAAAAATTTCTTATTAATTATTAACCTTTTTTGTACATAGAAAATTTTGATTCTAATTATAAGGTTTTCTTTCTCTTTTTTCTTTTATGCAGTTTCAAGTTATTAGAGCTAAAAGTGTGGAATTCATGCCATTCCCCTTGTCATTCTTCTTGACACTCAGTGCAATTATGTGGTCTGCTTATGGTATCCTTCAGAAAGATATGTGTGTTGCAGTAAGTTCAAAAGAAAAACTGTATAATTTTTGTAATTTATCATCATCAATTCTTAGTTACTAAATATAAAATATATTTCTGTTTCATTTTACAGTTTCCAAATGTTGTTGGATTCTTCTTGGGAGCTCTTCAGATGTTGCTCTATGGGATCTATAGGAACCCAAAGCCGGAGCCGGTTATCGAAGAGAAAAAATTGCCTGAACAAGTTGTAAACATATTGAACCTAGGAAACCATGAAGTTCATGTAGTTGATCCTAAAACTTGTGGGAATGTTAAGGATGAAAAGGGCCAATATGCCCAAGAAGAGAAGAGGAATGAAGAAAGTATTTCAATTAAAGTGGAAGCAGATGATCTCTGCAGAGCACAAGTGAATGTGAAGCTAGAATCACCTGTACTTGTAGTTTGCACAGTTTAATTCATGTACTTCGAGAGTCTACACCTGGTGACCCTCTCTATTAATTATCTCTAGTTTTGAAGACATTAACATGATGTAAAAAGTGAAACAGAAAAAAAAATATAATAATAATAATAATAATAATAATTAAAGGAGGAGAGTAAAAAAAACTGTGTTTTTCTTAGTTCTTATAATGATCAAGGAAACAAAAAGTGGATTTTAATTCTCTTTTATTATTGTTCAATTTGCGGTCACTGAATGTTTTATCCAAGCTTGCTGCAATCAGGTTATTGAACTTCAATTCAGAAAGACTACATCATTGAACTTGTTTGCATCTATCTCACTCTATTTTAAAATTGAATTTCGTCAAAGAAATCACATCAACATGTTTTATAAGACTCACATGTATTACAAAATCTCTCACATTTAATTCTCTTTTATTTCACGAAAAAAAATAGAAAGGCTAATCCACAATAATCCAGATGTCTAACTTCTGTTGGTGTCCTTACTAATTAATTAATAGATCGAGTACTAATTTAATATTTAGAAGTGACCGATCTTAATTTACAGAAGAAGTTTTAATACAAAATAGAGTTGATGGTAGGAATAGTAGATGCCATTTTTCTATAGGATGTTCAAAGCATTATGTGGCAAGAGGAGCCAGCAAAGAAGGGCCAAGTCAAGCGGCTCCAATTCCCCTCAAATTTCAGCAGGTGCTACTTGACAGAAAAATCAAAATCAACCCCCCCTCCCACGCACCCAAGTCTGGCGTCTCCAATTTTCACGAAACACAACCCCGCCACCCCCCCCCCCCATCAACCACCCAAAAAAAAAAAAAAAAATCCACCGGACCCACAATTTAAAAAAAACCACGGGCCTAAAATACTAACAAAACTTAGTAATAATAATATTTTATTTGCAAAACTTAATAAAATTTTATTTAAAAACTCATCAATAAATTTAATTTATGAATAATTATAACTGAATACAAAAATAGACAAAAAGAGTAACAAAATTAGCATGTGTCTGACGTGATTAATGTTAATGTAAAAGTGATGTGATGTGTTGAAAAATAGGATTGTGTCATGTGCTAATTTTATTAGAATTTTTGTGTGTACTTTTTGTTCAAATAGCACAACTTTTAATTTAATGGTTCGAATAGGTGCCTCAGTAATTATATACTCACATTTCAAATCGAAAGTCTTGGGTTCGAATCGTTCATACCCTTCTATATCTCCCTCTTGTGTGTATTTTAAAAAAAAAAAAAAGAACTTAGGTATTGTTTGATTGCAAACGCGAAAAATGTATGGAAAGAAAATAAATCCTAAGCAATTGAATTCCTTAGAATTAATGTTCTTAAGAAATGTCAATTACACATGTTTGATTAACTTAATTTTCTACTTAGAAATAGTAGTTATTTTCCATATTTTGGTGTTTGATAGTTATTATTTTCTATAGAAACATTCTTTTTTTTCCAAATTTTTTTATTTTCTTTTTGAACAATTATTTGATATCCATTATCATTTTTCACATGAAGTATCAAATTTTCTATAGAAATTGACAAATTGTACTTTTTCTCAATGTCTTAGCCTTTGATTGATCTATCTAGACTTATCATTCTGTCTTATTGCGCTTTCTCTCAAGTGGTAATATATAATTGACTTCCTGATTGTACCAAAATTTGAACCTTATTGATATTAAGAGATCGTTTTCTATTAGCTTGCATGTGATATTGGTGCACATGAAATAAAGAAGATAATATAAAGTTATGAACTCGAACGACGATGTATAATTAGAAATTATAAAATGTCTATATAGTCTTATATTTGTTAACATTAACAAAAAAAGGTATGTAACATAAATCCAAAAAAATAATATAAATAAAAAGAGAAATTCGAGAATACTACAAAAAAAATTTGCAACTTAATATATAGCTAACAGACTAGATGCAAGCTACTAATTAAATGAAATGGCAAAGGCATCCTAAACTTATGGAGGTGGAGTGCAACCGAGCTTCTCATATATTAACTCACGCATGAATTCTTCGTCAGTCAAGCTCATGAACAATTTAGTCAAACTTTCATCTGCTTGAAATATTTTCATGATTCTAGGATGTCACTATTTTCCATGTTCAAAAGAACTACCGTTGTTTCAAAACGAGACCCAAAAGAACGATATAAATTCAATTTTGACACATTAATTAATGGAGAATAAAGTAGACAAATCTTGATCAAAGTTGAAGAATTGTCATTGAACCCGGGGAGAAGAATTCTTTAATGAAATTGATTGTAAACAAATGTAGGGTTTCCCGAGGATACGTCTTTTTTTTCCCTTTGCAAACCAACATTTTTTTTTTACGTTTGTAATGCAATTTATTTATTTTTTTAAATTAAAAAAAGTCCAATATTAGAAAATACATGAAATTCCAATTCCTTAAAAAATAAAAAACCTACCCCCCAAAGGAAAATGTTTTCTTTATTTTCAAAGAAAATATGACCACGTGACTAAAAGTAGAAAAACATTTTTCAGGGGAAAAAACCTATCAAACACTGTTAAAGTGAGAATTTAAGTAGAAAATCAACATTTTTCAGGGAAAATTCTTGCAATCAAACACACCATTAATTTAATTTCGAAATACGTATTCTACATTAAAAAATTAGAAAACATTCATCTTCAAATTTTTTCACATTTGTTATTTATTTCCCAACTTAGAAGGCAAAAAAAAAATCACTTTCGAAATATTCAATCTCCTCGTTAAAAAAAGTAAAAACTGCAAACTTGTGACGGAATTTCACTATGTAATAATAAATGATTACCACCTATCAGGCAAGGAAGTGCATGTTAAATTTATAGGTTTATTTGGTAACCAACTAGAAGTCTATAATAATTAGATTCAAACATAGTTGATGTAATATATATGTGTGTGTGTGTGTGTATATATATATTTGGGGACAGATAACTTGGATTAACTTGCCAAGTGCATATTTCTTTCATTCGAAGTTAAAATGGTGTACAGTCTTTTTTCTTACCTCTTTAGTATCCTTTGGTTACAACAATATGTATAACATTATAAGACACATGTCAATTTTGTCTTTTTTTGTCCAATTAGAATTATTCATAAATTAAATTTATTGATGAGTTTTTAAATAAAATCTTATTAAGTTTTGCAAACAAAATATTATTATTACTAAGTTTTATTAGTATTTTGGGCCTGCGGTTTTTTTAATTGTGGGTCCGGTAGAATTTTGGTCAGAATTTGGGGGATTGGGGGTTTTGTGGGAGAAGTGGGACCAGCTGACATTTGGGGGGAATTGGAGCTGCCTGACTTGGCCCTTCTTTGCTAAGTCCAATAGACACTATAGAAAAAGCGAACAGTTACCATGTTGGTTTGTAAAGTAAAATGTTCTATTTGATTAGTGCTGATATCGATCTAATGTCTCAAACGCTTTGGAGTCGACGTGTCAAGGACTTGACACAGAAGATTTGAACCTAAATTAGGATCTGGAGTTCTCATCTTCCACATTTTGGCCTATCTTGATCTCTTCATAATAGGCGCTTTCTAATCGATTTGAGATTCGGCCTATGTTGGCCAATCCAGATCTAGAGTTCTAATCTTCCATATTTTGGCCGACCTAGATCTCTTCACAATAAGTGCTTTCTAGTCAATTTGAGATCCGGCCTATAATGGCCGATTCAGATCTGGAGTTTTGATCTTCCATATTTTGGCCGATCTAGATCTTTTCACAATAGGCGCTTTCTAGTCAATTTGAGATCAAACCTATGTTGGCCGATCTGGATCTCAAGTTCTGATCTCCCACATTTTGGCGGATCTGGATATCTTTACAATAGGTGCTTTTCTAGTCGATTTGAGATCCGGCATATATTGGTCGATCTAAATCTCGAGTTCTGTCTTCCACATTTTAGCCGATCTAGATCTCTTAATAATAAGCGCTTTCCAGTCGATTTGAGATCCGGCCTATGATGGCTGATCCTAATCTTGAGTTTGAATCTCTACATTTTGGCCGATCTGGAACTCTATACCTTTACCATATGGACTTTCTAGTCGATATGAGATCTCACCTATGTTGGCCGATCCAGATCTAGAGTTCTGATCTTCCACATATTAGCGGATCCGGATCTGGCGTTTTAAATTAGGCGACACTTGGGTAGGACAACCATTTTAGTCGATCCAAATTTGGTTGACCTAACAGAAAAATGCTAAAAATAGGGCCAAATTACACGACAAGAGATTGGAACTCTTGGGCCAATCAAAAATGATCTGATCAGGACTCCATTCACCGATCAGAAAAATATTGAGAATAAGGCCAAAATGTATAACTAGAGATCGAAAAGAGTTGACCAATCAGAAACTAGCCTAACAAGAATCGTCTAATCAAGGATAGCCATTTGACTAACTTATTCTTTAGACGAATAGGACATGAAGTTGGAGATGTCGAACAGGTACTGATCCCGAGTAGAAGCTAGCTGAATAGGATCATCCAATCTCATTGATCCCAATCAGGACATGATGAGATCTTGTCAAAGCGGGGCGCGTATCTCACAGGATGGGCAGTTGACGGTTAAAGATAGTTGTTAGGACAAAATTAGAAACATGTTGTAGTTTCAAGTTCACTTATTGTACTTATGTCCGAACACATTGTATGGAATTTCTAATGCTTCTCGAGATTTGCCTATAAATAGGAGCCTTGGGGTGCTAAAGAGAAGGCTTTTTTGCCCAAAAATAAAGTCTAGAGAGAGAATTTCTACGTGACACTTAAATCCAAACAAATTTCCTTATCTATATACCAATCTCGTGTTCACATCAGACCCTACTTTGATATGCAACCCAGATCAATCATCACCTCTACATCACACAAACCTTGCTGACTTGGGTCCACGTCAACAATTAGATTCTGTTTTGGAAAAGAAATGAAAAACGTGGGGTTTGAGCATTGGAAAAATGAACATTTTTGGAGAATATGTGGTTAAAGAGTAAGAAAAAAAAAAGTTATTGAATATGTGCAAATTTATATTTTATAGAAGATCATAAATGAATTTTAAGAAAATATGATTGGAAAATGTGTGGGGTGGCTTTCTTCAGTAGAATGGTAGGGATACATTATTTTTTTTTTTTTTTGGGTCTTTTTTTTGGGGGGTGGGGCGCTAGGAAAATTATGAGAAGTCTCAAAAAAATTATAAAAAAAAGGGTTAGAAATAAACTTTGATTTGATGAATCCTTTAGATCAAATGAAAATTTTTAAGTATCCTGTACTATAATAGTGGTATCGACAGTCAATGAAAAATAAATAACTATCCATATTGACTGGAGGATTCAGTTGTCAGGTTCCATCCATGTCACCCAATATTTGCTGGTACCATGGTGGTACCAATAGATGGTACTAAAAAATTCCTCTTAGATCAAAATGTAAGATACTACATGCATGTAGAGCAGCGATTCTAGTGAACTTGTGACGGCGGGAGCATATATCAACTATCATCGCGTTTGGCCATCACATCCTTTTACTACAAACGTAAACCATCGACTCAATAGAAGTTAAAGCTCGTTTGTCGTAGATCACAATATCCTATATAAATATTAAGTCAAATTTTAATATCAATCACATATTATTTATTTAAAAAATTATTTTACAAATTTCTCTATATGTATAACAACTCTTACTCTCCATTACATATTCTCTCAAATTTCAAAGAAAAAAAAATCTATTTTCGGACAACCACTTTTATAAGCTCCTAATTAAAATCGCATTATTATTGTTGTCATAACAGGGTCTTTTTTTTGGGGGAGGGGGGGTCAAACACTGGAGTAATTAAGTTGATGAATTAAGCTGTACAAACGACAAGTACAGGTGATTCTAGCTTCACATTCACTTGTGACCTGCAGGGTACTTCTGTTTCCACATCTATTGCAACACTTTCTTCCTTCCTCTTGTCTTCTTCAACATGGGCCTTTTCATCGTTAGCATTTCCACAAGTTTTAGAATCATGGGTGTTTCCTAGGTTCGATATGTTCGTCACATGTTCGGGCAATTTTTTCTCTTCAATAACCGGCCCTGCCTTCGAGTTCCTATAGATTCCATATAGCAACATCTGAAGAACTCCCAAGATGAATCCAAGAACATTTGGGAACTAAAAAAAGAAACCAAAAGGTAATAATTAGAACGATCTAAACTTTGTTTATTACTTATTGTTGGGATTCGAGATCATTCAGTTGTTTTCTAAAACCAGTGATTGGCTCCAAGTATCAAACTTCGGCAAAATGGGGAGGGGGCATGTGTTGATTTTTTATTGGACCACACCATGAAATTGATTCCATAGGGAAACCAGTGACTAGTTTTAGAAATTTTTAATCGAGATCATAAACAAAATGGCAAGCTTGTTATTTGAACTTACTGCAATATACGTATCTTTCAGCTGTGCACCATAAGCAAACCACAGGATTGCACTGAGTGTCAAGAAAAATGACAGTGGAAATGGCATGAATTCTACGCTTTTAGATCGAATAACTTGAAACTGCATTAAACAAGAGAAAAGAAAACCCTATTAGAATCAAATTTTTTTACATATATAACAAAAGATTACATGGTAAATATAAGAATGTTTTTAGTTACATACCATGATGCTCAGAGGTGCGGCAAAAACACATACTGAGACAATGACACATATCCATCCGATAGCTTGAACACGAGTTTCGCCTTTAAACACAAAGAATGAAAAGAGATAAATCGTAGCGAACAGGACACCATCCAAAAGGCTTATCAGCCTGAATGTATGCTTCTGCAAAAATTATCACAAAGTTTAATGTTTGAATTAATCAAAACAAGCTATGAATGGTGTTGAAAATATATATACTAAGTCCTGCTATATATAGAGACCACATGGTATCCATTATGCAGATAATGAGAATCCACATGTGAATTCATTCAGAAATCAGATGGTCTGAATAGCAAATTCATACGTATACTTACTTTAGCCTTTTCCGATGCATAAGAAAGGAAGATGGCTAAGTAGATTATCTCGATGAAGCATCCGAAGGAATTAATGGAGATGAGAAGAAGAGCATCTTTCTTGATAAATGCATAATACATCCATAGCATGGAGGAGAATAGGGCCACAACGTAGGGCAATGCTTGGTATCCCATGGTTGATTTTTCTCTATGGATTCGTATGAACGTTGGCCTACATTTTATATATACGTTAATTGCATATTCTCTTAAGAACTCTATATATGGAAGAGAATTTTTCTTTAATAAAGAAAGGGAGATGAGAGATACTTACACTGGCGCGAGAAACACCAATATCGAAACAAGATTTCCTGATGATCACAAAAGAGGAAACATCAAACAAATGAAATGAGATTCGATGAACATATTAAACTAGTTCAACTATATATAGTGAATAAAGAACAGGAATCTTGTGGTTGGCTTAATAAAGCCTCTTGATCAGAGAGTAAATTTTTTCAGTTTTCAAGAGTACAAAGTTCTATATGATATCTAAACTAATACGAAACTGACAAGTAGATAAATGGAGCTCAATACCTTATTAATTGATTAATTAAGCCCCTAAATCTTATTGTCTCATTCTAAGAATACCATAGACTCGATGCTCTTAGCGTATTTAAACTAATGTTTTGAGGATAGAAAAGGGATGACTAGAATTAAGTGCCCGTTAGCCAACTACAATGTAGATACAATTTGTTTGACCAAATTCAAATTTGAAATAGAAGGAGAAAAAGAAAGGATAAGACAAATGTAAAATACCAAGAACACCAAAAGTAAATGTGAGAGGGTGATGAAGATCAAAAACAGTCATTTCTGATATACTCTTTCTCTCTCTCTCTCTCTCTCAAATATGGCAAGTCCCAGAAATTAATTATCAATGCAGAGAATGGGAATGGAGAAACAGGTGTATTTATAGGAGGGCCGAAGGGAAGAGTGCGGGTATGGAACTCTTTTTAATTGTTTGTTGCATGATGACAAGTGGATTCAGAGAAGGTGGCGTAAGTGAAAATCAGTCCCCCTCCAGATTTTGTATGTGAATCTCTTCCCTCTCACGTGTCCCTGCGTTTCTTCCGTCGACTGTGCATGAAAATTGCTTCTAATAATTAATCTCATAATTATTTTGTGACGCAGACACTGCATTTCATTCAATTCATTTGTTCCTATCTAACTACGTATGTACGTATGGCTTTTAATTCTGCTTCTTATTATCAATGATTGTCCAAGTTTTTTTTTTTTTTTCCTTTGGGGGTTAAGAAATCAAATTTCGACTTATACAGGTAGGTACGATACATTTAGACTTTCGACCGCAAGACAAGTGTTAGAAGACAAGACTAAGCCATGTTGATTTTAGATTGGGATGATTGGTATTAACACATATTCAAACAGTTTGTAGTGACATGATAACTAGGTCGAAAATATATATAACATAAAGGAAAGAGACAAGGTAGAGTTGTGATGCCTATGAGATGATGAAGGGCCAAATTCATTTTGGGTTTTCACTTTTATATGCTTTGTGTATCTTTATACAGTACTAAATATGACTAGACAAGTGGGTCGAATATAAAATAAAATAAACTATAGATGGAGAAGTGGCTTACACGCTACGCATATGAGCAAGGGCAATATCGACATCATATCATATATAAATTGATTTTGTATTTTGACGATTGCGATTAGTGTATCTTTAGACAAGTACTAGATGTAAGTACTGAACAAGTTAATCACATGCATATGAGCAACAAGAACGGCCAGAATCCCATTTCAATTTTAAAGGGTTAGGGTATTACTGCGAGCAAGATGTTACAAAAGCAAAAAAATTGATCATGGAAATTTAATTTTGCGATACCGATGACTTGAAGATATCCTCAATCAATTGAATTTTGTCAAATTTGGTACTAATAAGCCTTCATTTTACACGTAACGTTATCCACACAACACTTGAGCTATATTATATATGGGTGGGGGAGCCGCAAATATGCACCCGTAATTATCATTGGCTATATTAGACTTAAAAAACAAACATGATCATGAAAGTATTGAATCTATATATGTGTGTAATTAACGGAAAGTTGAATACAATTTGTGAATTATTATCAAGAATTAAATTAATGTGAAAAAACAATTTGTTTGATCCACTTAGTATATATGAAATGAAAATAAAACAAAAATTTTTGGGCATATTATTTTCGTATTTTAGTTTTGAATTTTAAATTTTCAATTCATTTTATATTTTTTTATTTTTATGTAATTTAAGGAAAAAATGAACTTGTTTACCATGATTTGTTTTGAGTGCCAGTTTTTTACACTTGGAAACGAGAGAAAGTCATTTTGAGGCTTTTTTTTTTTTCTGCTATAATTTTGCTGTATTTTCAAAACTATGTTTTCAAAGAAGTGAAAATAAATAGGCTTTGGGATCAATGGGTTGACCTAGTGGTTAAAGATTCAACCTCCTACCGTGAGTTCCCGAGGTCAAATCACATGTGCACCTCCCCTCCAACCCTACTGTATATTAAGATGACGATGATGACGATGATGATGATGATAAATAAACGGACTTCCTTCATTTTGCAAAAAGGGTGGCTATATTTACAAAAAAAAAAATTACTAATCATACCACGGTTTTTATTGCACTCAACAACAAAGAGAACTGTCCATGAAATTAGATTTTTCTTTCAAATTGTTGAGTTTTTTAAGTTTTTATGCCGTGCGGACGTATTACAAAAATCAAGTTACGCCGTTGGACAATAGATTTGAGTCACAAATTTGTCATAATCAATCTAATAATTGAGCTGATGTTCTGTTTGTATGATTGAGAAAATGAAATTATGTATCATATGTCAAAATCCATAAAAGCTCAATCTGTAATTTGTATGATTAACCGAAATTCAAGCGGAGCCATGAATCAGATTAATATCAACGGCTAATATCATGATGATATCATTGCTCAGAGAATTTGGTGGAGCCTAAATTGATCAAACAATGAACATGTGGCTTCATGATTAATGCTGAGGTGGTTACATATTTCTCCACAAAAATTTGTACCTATTTTTACACGAAATCCATAGGAAATGAATGGCACACGTACGTAATATGGGGTTGAGTTATTTGTTTGATCATTCTTTTCAATTGATATTGTTCAAAAACCTCTAGGATATTTTGTCACCAAACTTCTTTCCATGTGGCCAACGTTAATGTGCATCACATGTATTTCAAATTCATGTGACATGTATCCATACAGGTCTTATGAGATGAAAAGTTTGGTAACAAAACCTTGGAAATGTTTTTTAACACTAGTCTCTGAGTTGTAGGCCTCTCCCATAATGCCACAAAAGGATGAGGAGACAGATTTAAGATGGAAATAACCTTTTGAAGATGGAAAATGCTACTTGTTCAAAAAAGTGACACAAATTTATACACAAAGACACATGGTACTTATTAATGTTGCCAAAGTTGAACTCGATCGATTAACCGTAGAGTTGTACATAATGAGTTTATATATACGGAGTAAAATTATAATTTAATCATTTATTTTTTCTTTCTTTTTATTTTATTTTTTTTAAAGGATTTATTTTCTCTTTCTTTAATTCAAAAGTGAAATTGTTTTTTCATACCCTCTCTATAAACCCAACCCATATGGGCTGCCTTTAAATCTGAATATTGGATTGGCCGAATCCCAAACACGTCAGTATTGCAAGATGCTCTAGCTTGACTTGTATGTGTGTTTGGATAAAATTTATTATTATTATTATTATTATTATTATTATTATTTTGATACGGAATTTCAGGGACGGGTATTAGTATATATTCGAACTCAAGACTTTATCCTAGTATGCGATACTCTTTATTACTTGAGTATTTTTATTTTGACTAGTTGTAAATCCATGCGTTGCACGGGATAACAAACAGACTTTTTAAATATAAAGGAAAATATTAATATTAAAAACCAACTCTCAGATGGCCGAATAATAAAACCAATAAAAAGTTCATGCATCCCATTTTGGCACAAAACCAAAAAAAAAAAAAATAAATACAAATAAATAAAAAATAAATAAATAAATTTCTTTAAATGAGAAATCAAATTATGTCAATATCTAACCTAATATGCATATAGAACTCACATTGGTTTATCCGTGGCAATCAAACTCGAGTATCTCCCATCATCACCAATTCCCATTATAATCAATTTTTCGGAAGATACTGACATAGAAATCTTTTCTGTTTTCCTATCCATCAAAACTTTCTACACACATCCAAAGTCAACAATGTCAAACAATCTCAATTGACATCGCATATCAATAAACGAACCAAAAAATACAATCCTTTTGGGGAACTGAAAACCTAATATATAGAATTTTTTAAATGTCATTTGCCAATTTAATTTCCATATAGTAAAATCCAGAAAGAAACTTATATGCATAACACATGGCACACAGGGAGACAATTAATTCGGGAAAAAAACCACAATTTCATATTATTCGAATTAAAATATCATACATATATCATCCCACAATAAATTTAAAAAAAATGAAAATCTACCAAATATATCAATTTCACTGCTTAAAAATTAACCAATGATAAGACAATTAATTCGGGAAAAAAACAATTAACCTGTGATATCAATTTCACAGGGAGACAATTAATTCGGGAAAAAAACCACAATTTCATATTATTCGAATTAAAATATCATACATATATCATCCCACAATAAATTTAAAAAAAAATGAAAATCTACCAAATATATCAATTTCACTGCTTAAAAATTAACCAATGATAAGAAGATAGAAATTTTGAATTATTGTTAGAATTAAGGATTTCATGTATCGAGCCAAAAGATTAGGTTAATTCAGCCCAAAAAAATTAAAAAATGAAATAAAATAAATTTAAATTTAAATACTTGAGGAAAATCGTTGGAAGGGAAAATTAAATGAAAATTTGGAAAACATACCTCGGACAAACTTGATCTAAATCATATCAATTAAAAAAAGATTAAAACTAAATCCACAACCTAGCACACAAGATTTCGATTTATATTAAGTGTTTGAGAATAAATGAATTACCAAAATCAGTTGGGGTGAGATTTAGGATAGAAGAAGCCCGTTTTGGAAATGTCTGAACAAAAAACGAAAATAAAAGCATGTTCTAGTGACATAACAAATAAATAAATATATATAACATAAAAAAATCACATGGCCTATGGTGCCAAATTCCTTTTATATATATATATATATATATAAAGATCAAGATTGCTTTAATTTATGAATAATAATTTTCTTTTGGATTCAAAGTCATAATAAAAAGAAAAATAAAATTGATAATGTTCGGGTTTCTGACTTTATGTTGATCGAATAGAAGCATTTAGGGACGAATAGAAGAATCGGCTCTTCAAAAAAAAAAAAAAAAGAAGAAGAAGAATTAAAGAATAATAATGATGTCAAAACTCGTGTGGTTTAATGGTATCTTAATTAGTTCCAAAACCTAAATCAAGAGTTCGATTTTCTTCATTTACAATCCCTTTATAATATAAAAATAATAATAACAATAATATAATAATAAAATGATAAAAGCATAGCTTGGGTAGAATAGAGGTATAAAGATGGATGGGCCGCTCCGGCCATCCAGGCCTATACCAAAAAGCCCATAACAGCAGGCAGGCCAGTCTGTGTCACGGGCAGTTGCCTGCGGTCAATCGAGAAGGCCGATTCATAGATATCAGGCCCGCGGTTTAACCACTGGCTCGTGAAATTTAAAAAAAAAATTAAAATTTTTTGGTAGTTAAAGGTTCTTGCAGCGCCTTGCTGTAGGCGCCACTTTTTGACAATAGTGATCTTTCTATTTATTTGTTTTTCTTGTATTGTCATTGTCGTGTCAAGTTTGGACGTTGGAAATTGAACTATAAATTTGCAAATGACAAATAGTTTAGTATGTGCCAACCTATTTGAGATATACTGTAACTATAGTGATGCAAATTAATGAATAGTTA
Source organism: Nyctanthes arbor-tristis (assembly GCA_963692815.1). Classification (NCBI taxonomy): domain Eukaryota; kingdom Viridiplantae; phylum Streptophyta; class Magnoliopsida; order Lamiales; family Oleaceae; genus Nyctanthes; species Nyctanthes arbor-tristis. The sequence continues at coordinate 7,750 of CAVNYN010206070.1, read as the reverse complement.
TTTGTGTTGTTATGTTATAAATTTTAAAAGTTTAAGTGTTAAAACTACCCAGTTGTCGGCTATAGAAATTTGTATAAACAATATTTGAATTTCAAGGTTTTTTATGCAATAAAATATTTTACGTTTATTATTACAAATTTTAATTTTATCTTGTCATATGTTTATTTTTTAATTAGAATTTAAAAATCTAAAAAACTAGTGATATCTCTAAAAAATGTGACAAATTTCTTATTGAAGTATTTCAACTGTAATGTATTTATTATAAAATTTAAATATAAAATGTGGCCAAAAATAAAAGGGAAAAAAAGAAATAAGAGGCCCACATGGGCTAGGTCAGACCTACACGACGCTCTTCCGATCTCCACGAGGGTGGGCTAGGTCATAAGCTAAAATATCTGGGCCAGTCCGACTCTGACCGGAAAGCCCGCTTGTGTCGTTTTTTTGCATTGAGGGTAGGGCCGCAAGGGTAGCGGGCTGAACTAACCCGGCCCGCCGTTCGTTTTGACGCTAAAAGGTGTAAGAATTGTGGGTCATATTGTTCATCAACTGTTTCGTATATACAACCTAAATGCTCGGACCAATTACCCTAAAATTTAGAGGTTGTAATAAGGAGAAAATAATAATAAATTCGACTCACATTGTATTCTAAAAAACCTGCATAAGTCTCGTCTATGTGACACTTGGCGCTTCATTACTCTTTGCGCTTTAATTAGCACACCTTTACTGCATTTTTTAACGTATTGGTGCGTTTAAGCGTGCCTAATTTCATGACTTGATTTTGACACTTATACAAGAATTACCCTTTTTAGAACATTTTCAAGTGATATATGATATTTTTGTGTAGTTATATCTACACTACATTTTTTACTAACCATACCACAAGATAAATACACCACCATCAAAGTGTATTTTTTATAAATAAACTACATTTAGTTTACCAATCTAATCTAAATTTTAAAAGTAAAATAAATTACAAACCAAAGGGGGGAGGGAATCTACACCACGTCCTCCTTCATCGTCTACAATTCCCTATTTTTTTCTCTCTCAAATCTTCTACTTGACGAAAGATCTCATACAAACACACACATACAACATGAAGATCCTTGAAATTTTATATTGTTTCATTCGTTCTTAGATGTTATGCAAAAAAGTAAATAAAAAATAGAAGAAGAAGATTTATAGAAAATAAAGAGATTGTTCACTATTTAATGAATTCAAAACAAGCAAAAAATATGTTTGAGAAAAGTTTAGTTTGAGATAAAACTGAATTGAAGAGGATGAGAAAAAAAGGAAGAAGACGACCAAGAAAAAATCAAGTGCTTGAATATGAAAATGCCAATTCTATGAATATGAAGAAAATTTGAATCATGAAACTTGAACTATGAAATATCGAAAATTTTAATTAAAATATAAAGGCAATTTTACCCCGTCCGATGATCGTGATGTACATATGAATATTGGTAATGATTTCGATTCAATCTCAATAGTGTCTGTATGTTTCTCCTACAGCGCATAAATTTTTAAAACATAAAACCATTGTTTTTTAAGTTTTTGGTTGTGGTATAGTAAAAAAATAAATTAAGATTCTTAACCATTTTCTTTTAAGTTTTCAGTTATGGTATAGTAATGAAATAAATTAGGATTCTTAATGTGTTGGAAATAAAAAATTGGAATTAGGTGTTTGTTTTGTGGTGTAATTAAAAAATATAGGGTAATTTACAGCTACTGTCCACAACCTTTCAGCTTTATTGAGATTATATCCATAACCTTTAGTTTTCCATTTAAGGGACCTCAACCTTTCAAAATCGTTACATTTAAGGTCCCTTAAATGGAAACGTTAATTGTTCCGTAAAATTTTAGGGATATTTTAGTAAAATACACAACAAAATAATTATTTTAATATTTAAAAGAATTTTTAAAAAATGGGGGAGACTCCCTTCAAGACTGCCGGAAATGACAGCACCTTGTGCTGCCATTTCCGGCAGCACAAGGGGGGAGACTCTCCCCTTCTAGCTGCAAGAAATGATAGCCAAAAGGGGGCAAGTCCCCCTTTTTTTTGGTCAGGAGCTAGAAGGGGGGAGAATGGCAGCCATTTTGGCTGGAAAAGGGAGGAGACTCCCCCCTTCCGGTAGCCAACACCCCCCTTTTTTAAAAAAAATTAAAATATTCAATTTTTAGTATTTTACGATAATACATCCAACTTTAAAGGTAGAAATGGATGGAAATCATCATAGGGACCTCAGGTGTAATACTTTTAAAAGGTTAAGGACCCTCACAAGTAAAATTAAAGGTTAGAGACGTAATCTCAACAAATTTCAAAGGTTGAGGACGTTAGATGTAATTAACCCAAAATATATAGGTATATAATAAATAGTTATTTAGGTCATTTAATCAATGACTTTTTAGTAAATAAGAATAAAAGTTAAATTGCTGTGTATTTAGTAAAAAAAATGGTGTAGATATAATCACCCAATATTTTTTCAGGCATGGGTAAATTTGGACTTTTTCTTGACATGGTAATGGGGAAAAAGTAATAATAAATTCGACTGTAATAATTTTCTTCTTCTTTTTCATTTTTTTTTTCTCCTTCACCTAACTTTGGACTTGTTTGGGCCAGCCCATCATAGCAAAAATTTCACCATATGTATCTTTGGAAATGGATACAAATTAGTACAAATTTGAAACTATTTGGATAAATAGTTTCAAATTTGTAGGTAAATTCATATTTATCTTCAGGTAATTTTCACTTTATGTCATCGTTCTTTCAGCTGTGGCACAATCTTACCCTCATTCTTTTTTCTATATCCTGATTTACCCTCATTCTTTTATAAATTCTCCCATTATGTCCTCAATGATAGATCCCGTCCAATTCACCGTTAAACTAAGGAGTAAAATTAGCAAAGGTACCAAAAACCCCGTCTCGTTCTCCCACCATACATCTAGCAAAATTATATGTCATATGCGCATATAGTGGGAGATTATTAAACAAATCACACATGACTTTGTCCCACAATGGGATAACTCACATGGAGGTTGTCTATGAATCTCACGTTACATGTATATCTGGCAGGATAATCTCGCCAGACATATGGTAGGAGATTATTTTTGCCAAAAACCCATTTGGATAGAATGCATTACTTCCTGGTGCTACAAGCATGGTGCACGTCATGTTTCCATTCAATCTATCCTCTTCTTAGTTTAACAAGTTCCATTTGATCCAAAATTTTCTGCCTACAGTAGAATCAACACTAGAACCATTTGCAAAGATTATTTGTGCAAGTAAGTATGTTCATTGTGTTACAAACCCAAGGATTCCACTTAGTAGATGGCACATTTATCGTGCTAATCAATTGACATGTAGCAGTAGAGGATAACATCTAGCAAGAGAAGTGATCTTTTTACTGGTCTGAGTAGGAGGTCACAAATAGAGTGCCATATGGATGTTACAAGATTTTTCTTTGGGACAACAAGAGTCTAAATGCAAACACACACGCCCCCTTTTGTGGCATTTATTTTAGTCTTTACAAAGGATTTGAGTCTCTTATGCATCATGTAAGGCAAAAGGATGATTCTTGTAATGCCATCTTGTCTTCAGATGCCGCTGTGGGCGTCGCACATATTATTCGTAGTGGCCTCCTTTGCGGGGCTTGGGCAATGGCTTTCCTAGGTGCTACAAAATCTGCCTTCCATGGGGCTTGGATAATGGCTATGTCATGTGCCGTGATAGACGCAGTTAAGCAAAACAAGGATGTCTTTTTTCCGCGGCCCAAGGCCCACAAAAGTGGCTACATGAGCAAGTTTCTACTAGTCTAGTCAATGACGGAGCCAGACGCTATTAGAAGATAGTGCAGGAAGGATAAGCCATATATTACACACGACTAAATTACCCTATATATATATATTTTTTTTTTTTTACAAGCAAAAAAAAAAAATTTCCTAATTTAGGGGGGTGGGAAGACCCACCATGCCCCCCACCCCCCAGCTACACCATTCAAGTTGCATGGAGTTTGAAAGCACTCCATACAAATGGCCCATTGACAAGTAGATATATAGAGCCGTTAGACCCATATAACCACTATTCTCATTATATCCCTTTGACAGGGACACCAACAAAGCTTGGTACCCTTATAACCACTATTCTCATCATATCCGTTTGGCAGGGATATCGACTCAAACAGATGCTTAAAGTTTTTCCGAGTAGAGAAGGAATTAATTAGATGTCCCTTTGTTATTTCATTTTCTTTTTATAACTAACTAATATTTTGTTATTAGATTTTAAATATCCATTAGGTTTACTTAACTTATTTTGGTTTATATTGTATTATTGTTGTTGTTATCGTCATCTAGATTTTTAATATTCCATTAAAATTTTGTAGTTTCAACATATGGCCGTGCATGTAGAGTCACATGTATGTGAGCACCCATGTTGACACTGGCATTAATAACTAATGTTAACTGGTCCTTAAATCTTCTTTTTATTACATCCAACGGTTGCAATACAATTAGGTTACCTTTATTCCTCACGAGCTAAATGCCATAGCTATTATTACAAAACATTTCATCATGTATATATATTCTGCTTTCTCCGTCTTTAAAGATATTTCTCTATTCATTCTTTATCCGATCCAAATTATATTCCTCTTTCTTTAGTTAATTTTTTAGTTTTATAAAATATCCTTATTTATGGTATACGGTAATCAACAACAAAGAAGATTAAGAGTGAAATATTAAATAAATTAAATGATATAATAGAAAATACATTATTAAATTGTACATATCCAATAATATTTATTAAACTTTCTTAATTTATGTGAAATATAGAAATGGAATATCTTTATGGGATGAAGGAGATATTATTTTTCTAATTTACAGGAGATTGTGAGGAAAATATATAAGACAAATAAGTATTTAAAAAATTGACATTTGCATACATATAAAAAGACAATTATGATTGAAATAAGAGAGATAATGAATGAAGTTAAATAATGAAAATTGATAAAGTATAGTTGAGTTCCATAACATTTGTGAATGTGATTGATTTGATTAAATTAAAATTTAAAAAAGTAAGAGATTTTTAAAGTATGCAAACAAGGTACTATTGTCCATGGTAGGCATTGTAATAAGAATCTTGTATACACACCTAGTTTCATAAAAATGTGAAACACTTTGACACTCCATTGTTGATGATGAACATTGTAAAAAATTCCTACCGTAAACATTTGATCACTCGTTTAAGTAGTTATTATTAGTTAAAGAAAAGAGTAGACGATTTTGAAACGTGTAAAATGATGAAAACAGAAACATAAGCACTAACAATTGGACCGCCACCCATAAAGAATATTCTATGGTGTCCTAAAGACACCATAAAATGGTGTCTAAAGGGTGCAGTGACAACATCCTATTGGATGTATTGAGGGTTGGGCTCTCAATATATCTAATAAGATGCTGCTATATACCTCTTTAGACACTATAAATGGTATCCTTAAGACACCATAGACAGACTGCACCAGCTGGCTACGTTTGATGTGAATTTATTACAAAACGAGAAACTTAAGTCAATATGTACAGAGACACGTCCGTGGAGTGCGTTTGGACCGAGTGGGGGTCTGTTGGTGGGGGCTCTGGTTGTGGGGGTCCGTTTATTTTATTTTATATTTTATTTCTTTTCTTTTTCCTTTTTTTTTTGTGGTTTTGTGGGGGCTGTGGGGGACGGGCTATTTTTCTTTTTTTTCTTTTTTCCAAATAGGCATAATTATAACACTTAATAGTACCAGGAGTCTTAAGCACTAATTCATGTGACAATATAAGTGACATAAAGTGATAATAAGTTGGATTAAAGGTATGCACATCAACTGGTGCTGAGCACCCAATTTTTCAGTACTTGGTAAACTCGGTGTTCCTAAAAAATGGAAGAATAAGTATATTTTTGTAGGAAATAGTTTACTTAATTTCTTACATATAAAAAGACACTTGACAAGATTTTATTTTCTGATACATTACATCAAGTTCAAATAAAAGACAATCACATGGCCATGGCTACATGTATGTATGTAAAAAATTAAGTAAACGTTATATATATAAGCAGTTTTATTATAAATGTCAAGATCCATATATAGTTTAATGGCATCGCAGTTAGTTTCATAAACTCTTTATTAAGGGTTCGATTCACCTCTTCTACAAATCCCTTTGTAATATGAATAATTCTAAATGGATAAAAAAAGACAGAGATGGTAATAAAAATGACAAGTAGCTTATGTAATTGAGATTGATGAAAAAGTGATTTGATGTGTTAGAAAATAAGATGTTGCTATGTGCCAGTTTTGTTTAAATTTTTGTATCTCTTTTTGTTACTGTAGCACAACTCTTGAAATATACTCCCTCCATCCCAAAATGATATTCTCATATTCTTTTTTTATTCATCTCAAATTATATTCCTACATTCCTTGTTTTACTTTTAAGTTTCGTTTTCTTAATCTATGTGAAAAATAAAAGGGGGAATATCTTTGTAGGACGGAATGAGTATAAAAAAAAGTGGTTTATTATAAATGGAAACAATACAAGTGTATTGGGGTTCAATTAAATACTCCCTTCGTCTCATAAAAATAGTACCAATTTTTTTATTTGTCCCAAATTATTATCCACTTTATTAGTTAGTTTTTAAATTTTCTTATGTGCACCTATTTAATGTGCATTGATATTAACAAATAAGAAATAATAAGGTTGAATAACAATTAAATGAATGAGTATATTAGGAAAAGTGTTCATAAATTTCATTTTTCTAAGAACATTAATTGGACTTTCTTAAATAATGTGAAAAATGATAGTATTAGATTATTTTTATAGGACACATGGAGTAATAAAGTAGGCTCCGTGTATTCATTTATCATTTTCATATTTGAATGAATTACCGAATTTTGTATGCTTAGAGTATGAGAAACTTTCTCAATGTTTAGCGGTGTTAGCAAACTAATGAGTAATTATATTCCCACCACATTTTTTATTCTCTACGCGATTTTTTTTTTTTTGAGAAAAAGGATTAATTCTCATTATCGCGATTTAAAAATTATCGTGATTTAAAAATTGTAGCAACCATGTAGGGATGGCAACGGGACGGATATTACTCGATACCCGTCGCGTACCCACCCCGTTGAGTATTGGGGCGGATACGGATGAAGGATTTCGCCCCGAAGTCTTATCGGATTGGGGTCGGGTACGGGTAACCCCAATTCGCCCCGACCCGATACCCGATTTAATTTTTTCTTTTTTTGGGAAAAAATTTAAACTTAAGTAGTGAGTTGGTGAGGATTTGATCTCAGATACCTAAGATGGAAACAATAAACCTTAACCATCCCGACTAGTACCTTTTTTATTGAACTTTTAACTAACATTAATAATTAATTCATTCAAAATTTGAGTTTTCTTAAAATAAAAAAAAAAAGCTAATTCAAAGACAAACCAAACTCTATCTCTAAATCAACTCTTCTTCTCTCATCTCTGTCTCTGTCCAACTCAAACCCTTCAACTTCAAATCTCCACTAGTCTACCCAATCCCAAAGTCTCCACCACTTCGCCGCGCCGCGCCGTTCTCTCTCTTTTTTTTAAAAAAAAAAAAGATTTTTTCCTTAACAGTGTGAGTAACGGATTATTTTTTTCTTACCAGTACTTGACTGAATCAGGTACGGGATGGGGATCTCCTTAACGGGGTGGGGTTCGGGGCGGGGTGGGCAACCCCCCCCCCAAACCCCCCCCC
>CAVNYN010206064.1:0-10521 GCA_963692815.1 Nyctanthes arbor-tristis | reverse complement strand
AGAAAAGGTGACCCGTGCTAGTCCAATTCGTACACGAACTGCACCATGGAGGTGGCTTTTAATTTGCTTTGCCATATCCCAATTCCCACATCCGCTTCTGACAGAACATTAGAGAAGGAAGTGGGCTACAAAAGAAGCAGCCTGTTTCCAAATAAATTCATACCTTTCTTGGCCTTTTGGCTAAGATCAAGTGTAGTATCTGTTCTTATCAGTTTAATATTTGATACGTGAGCCAATGGCTCACATGATATTAAATTAATTTTTGTAGGGGGTGGGTTCAATGGGTAGCTTGCTACTCGGATCCTCAAGTGTTGTCCTAGTGTTGCACTATTGCTTGGACCTGGCACACCCCATCAAGCCTAGTTTAATGGTTTTTTTTTAAGTCTGGTGCTATTAATTAATGGCTGGAAGACAAGAAAATTTTAATGTAAATATTTGAATTTCGTGTTTTTGTTCAATGAAGCAAGAAAATGATTTATGGCCGCTCCATGGCCGAGAATGACAAAGCTTGCTTCTTCAGGTGAAGTGTGGTCTCAGAACGCTCTATAATGCCTACTTATTAGTGATTTAAGAATCATGGAGTTCTTGGAGAAGTCAGGTGCATGAATTACTGGACTGTCGATTGCGCCAATAAATTTTTCACATTCCAAAATGAAAAATGCTAAGATAACACAAACAAGTGGATGTTATATATTAACATATGGCACTGGATCGAGCAATCGACAATAGATGGTGTGACAATATGATATGTGGAGATATGTTCGTATCACATCATTTTCTGGTTGCAGTTAGAAAACAATAAAACCAAGGACCTTATTATTCTTGGCGATGGAAAGTCTTTGACCCTGAGCAAGTTAACCCCTATTATTACTTTCCCTGAGCTAAAATCACCCCAGCGACAAGGTGTGAAACATGATAAAAAGGGGATTGAAAATGGAGTTTATGTTGTTTGGCCATAATGCACAACAAAATGAGTGATGGCAGAGGTAGGACCTTATTCTACTATGGCGACCCCTATTTTTAAGAAAATCTTTTAAAATTCTTTATGGAAAAAAAATAAGAGAAAAATTAGTGATTAGGTGAGGGTCGGCAAATTACCTATCCCTTCATTCATTTGCTGACGGTGCTCGTTATTGAAACAACTTACATTCACATTCTATAGAATCCTATTTTCTTAGCAATCACTTAACTTTTCTCATGACTAATTAAATTGTTTCGCATGCCACGTGTAATTTGTAGGCCAAGTAATCTTGGAAAATCACACCCCACTTCAGAGGGATTCCTAGAGAATAGGCCCAGGCATTGGGCCCAAAAACCGGGGACCAAACAGACAACCCAACAGGTTGGTCGGGTTAAAGGGCAAAAGAATCATAATAGTAATAAGAGTGTATTTAATTTAAATTTTTAAGAATTGACGTGAAAGAATGACTTTTTTAAGAGAATTTGTAATTGAGAAGTGAAAAGAAATTATGAATTTATCTCTAAAATTATTTTAATAGATAAATATATAGTTGAAAATGAGTTTAAAGAAGAATTAATTTTAAACAATCAAAATCAAATAGAGCATAAATTGTGATATGCAGTAAGTATGAAATTGATTTTCTCAAAATCAATTCTCAGAAACTCATTTTCAACCATAAATTTACTCATTAAGATAATATTACACATACATTCATAATTTTTCCATACTTTTTAATTACAAATTTACAATTCCTGGCAAAAAATTATTTTTCACAAAATTAATTTTTAAAAAAATCAAAATCATAAGGACTCTTGTTAATAACGGAGGATTGGGTAAAAAATTTATGTACACTTGTATACAAATAATAAGATTTTCAGTATAAGAGTCTGGAGAGGCGGACATGGCGGCCTTGGGGGTTTGCTAGGGTTTTGTTTAGCCGAAAACAGAGTCATGTGTAATTTTGTTCAAAACAATAAGGAAGATGACGTCAAGGTCGGAGCTTCAGGCACCGCCAGAGATATTTTACAATGACGAGGAAGCTCGTAAATACACCTCCTCCTCTCGTATAATTGATATTCAGGTAACGATTTTACATGAGTATACATATACATGGGATGACTGTATATCTGGATGACATTGAATTTTGTTGGTGAACTGAAAAAGGCAAAACTTTCGGAGAGAGCGTTGGAGCTTCTTGCATTGCGCAATGATGATGTCCCCAGACTGCTGCTTGATATTGGTACTCCCACTTGTATCCCAGTGCCTATAGACTTGGAATTTTCAATTCGATAATGTTGCAGAGTCTATCTTTGTGTTTTTGTTTAAAATTTATGCCTCAGAACAAAATGATCCTTTTTCCCCAATGAATTTGATAACATGGGGATATAGTTCAACATTCTAGCGAACTCTTAATGCTGGAAAACAATTTTGGTAGTTGAACCTGGAAGGTACTTGGTATATTAATGATGATGGTTTTAAGCCGTCAAGTTGACGCTTTTGTTTAGAGTACTCATTAGTTGCCAGTGTTTGGCTGCAGTTTGCAAAGATGTTGGATATTTTGACTTAAAGAAGCAATGATTCCACTTTTTTCTGGTTTGATATTCAATTAAGCAGAACATCAAGCCCATTGAAAATTAAGTCTGTTTTGATTAAGAGTTACTGGACTTAGAACATGCCTCACTGAAGAGAAAGCAAGATATGCTTTTAACAACAAGAATATTGGTTAGTCACTCTTGAATGATAAGGAACAACTTTTTACTTTAGTGTACATCTAGAGATTGCTTCCTCTAAGAATAGATATTCCTTGCCCTGGTCTGGCGTGCACAGTAGGCTTTATGCGTTGTATCAAATAAACCAATGCTTCTTTATCTTAAAGGAGAGTGAGAGTTATAGGAGAATGCATGGTAAGAAGTTAAAGAAAGATTACCAGGAAGTGTGAAAATTTGTTCTTTTTGTGGAGAATATGTGGCTGGTATTCTCCTCACTTAGCACTTGGATGTGAGGTCTGATTACTTTAGCTACTTTTTTTCTGTTTTTTTTCATTTTTTTTCTTTCTTTTGTTTTTTTTTTTTTTGCTCTTTCATAAATTGAATTTTGCTTTGCATGGTTTTGGTTGTGGATCAGGACTCAGCGGGGAGACCTTGACAGAGAATGGGCACCAATGGATTGGTCTAGATATATCACAATCAATGTTGAGTTTTTTTTATTTATTTATTTTATTTTGGAAATCTGTTGGAATATCCATTTAGGTATTTTTTCTATATCTAAATATTTTTCGATGATATTTTACAAAAAATCCAGATATTGCTTTGGAGCGTGAAGTTGAGGGTGACTTTTTACTTGGTGACATGGGTCAGGTTGGCGTTTGATCTCCCACTTAAGCACTTGCAGTATATAATTTGGTTTTTGCATCGCTTAAATATTATTTTTGAGTCTCCATACAACTAACATTTCTTATTATACCTAATTTTTTACGTTAAGGAAGTCAATAGTCTTTGACAACTCTGGTTAAGTTTGTGGCTTTTCAGTTTGATTCTGCCATTGTTGTCAATGGATAGTAACATGTGCACGATAAACCATTTCAGGGATTAGGGCTTCGACCTGGGGTAATTGATGGTGCCATCAGTATTTCAGCAGTGCAGGTATGTTTTCTGCTTATACAGATTTTGAGTTCTATATAGCTAAACTCCTAATGTAAAGATCGAGAAACAAATTCATATCATAATAGAATTCCTTCCAACTAGGTTCATGTTAGTTTTAATTTTTGGAAATGAGCAGTGGGAATTGTATAGTACTTGTGAACCCCACGAAATGGGTGGATAAAAAAATTTTGGTCTACTATTTTGAAGCAGAAACAGGAAAGTAACATGAGCTACTTGATGGGTTATGTACCTTTACATGCTTTAAAGTTCTCTTTGTGCTAATTTCTTTTTGCTGCTTCTGACAGTGGTTGTGCAATGCTGACAAATCCTCTCATGAGCCACGAATAAGATTGAAGTATGTTGTGTCTGCTTATCCTTCCATATTTGGCATAATTGATGTTATGTTAATGGTATCGATACCACTTGATGTGAAGGCAAGGAAGTGCAACATTTCTTCTTCATGTGTTCTAACTTTGGGATTATGTCTGTAGGGCTTTCTTTGGGTCATTATACAGATGTTTGGCACGGGGAGCAAGGGCTGTGTTACAGATATATCCTGAAAGCCTGGCTCAACGTGAGCTAATCCTGAGTTTTGCTATGCGGGCTGGGTTTTCTGGTGGTATAGTTGTTGACTATCCGCACAGGTGTGCTGAATGATATGCCGGAACTCTATTTATTTTGTAGTTTTATTTTGTCTATAAACCTATCATGTTGACCTCAAGTACATTGAGACAAAATCAAATTCTATAATTATATCTGGTCTGCGTCCCTGTGGAGGAAGACGAATGCTGGACCTTTTCGAACTCTCTTGTCTTTTGTTGCAAAAAGTATTCTTTGCCGTTTGGAGGATATCTTTGATCATTCAAATTTCTATGTATTGTAAATGATGCACAAGAGTCTTACTAACATTTTATTCTTTCCCATTTGATTTGCACTGAAAGTTTCTTTTATGTTCTCTCTGAGAGAGTGTTTGGTGACATCTTTGTTTGTCCTACTAATTGGAACTACCTAATTCTTATAACACTACAAAGAGGAGAAAGGAATACCTTGTGCTCACGTGTGGTCCCTCATCACTAAGCAGTGCCTCGCCATGTGGAAAGGGCGAAGATACAGAAAGTGATTCTGATGAAGACAGCAGTGGAGACGAAAATAATCAATCAGTGAGTAATGATTATTTACAAATTCATTAAATAAGTTCAACGGACCCTAAATTCATATTGCTTCTTGCTGGAGGTAGTATGGTGCAGTGTGTTCGTTTAACTCTATGGTTGTCACATAAACGTGTACTATATCGTAGGTTTGTGTATCAGACAGACACAGACCAAGGAAAAAGCAAAAGTTAAACAAAAAGATTAAGGGAAGAGAATGGGTTTTGAAGAAAAAGGACCAGATGAGGAGAAAGGGGAATGTCGTGCCTCCAGATACCAAATACACTGCCCGAAAACGAATGGCTCGCTTTTGAGCACTATCAGGTTGCACTGTGGTGTGATTGTACTGCAGTTATAGGTTTTAGATTCGATGTACGGTGGAGACAAACCATTTGCTGCAAAATCTAAGATCACTTTGAAGCATGCTTTTACAACCCTGTGATTTGAGATTATCTGAGGAAGTTGTAGGTGGTAAGTGGATGAGTGTTGTCCTATATATGGGCAAGCGCTGCTGTGTTCTCTTACACTTGTCCTATTTGTGATTTATTTCAATTTTGCTTTTTATGGAATCATTTTCTTATTCAAGTCTTGCTGCAAATCATTCAACCGCTGGTAGCCGACGGGGGTGGTATTTGTACACATTAAATCGGTTTGATTGATGATATCCTGTCCTGCGGTGATAGGAGATCGTTTTTAGCGAATTCTTTGGTCAAACATCATTTTCCGTCTTTGCATTTTTTTAAAATTTATTATTACTTGCTTATAGTATGTTTTAGCAATTCAAGGCCTATGTGAGCATATGTGTGCATGATACATAAAAGAATAATTCTTGCTGTAAAAGTTAGATAAGATAGACATGTGGTTCATATTATTATCATTGATTTTAAAGGTGCTTTAGTCAAAAATGCAAAAACGTTCATACTCGCTTATTTATTTTGTTGTTTTTTCAGTAACATCCATAATTTCTATAATTGTAATGCAAATTGTTTAATACTGACACTTACAATAGAAATATTAGAGGCGCCTTATGCTCAAGGAACATATTTACTTTACTCTATAATAGAAATATCAGGGACGCCTTATGCTCAAGGAACATATTTACCCTACTCTAGAAATACTTAGTCTATCGTTTTCAGTGAAATTTAAAGTCGACATGTTGATTCAATAAACTCAATTTATTTTTAAATTGGAGCCCTTAAACAAATATGTGAGCAATAATCTAAAAAGCTCACATAGGCAATTTGAAATTTGAACTCTACGCTCTGTCACGCTTTGCATTTTATATCACAATAATTATGCTTTCGTCATATATTGGTGTGTCTAAATGCGTTTAAACTTAGTGCTTAGTCTCAATAGTTTTTCATGTTTTATATGAGTTTTAGAATACTAATATGGTTTCTCCATTGACCAGTATCAGAAATTAGTGACAAATTTCTTCCTCTAGCCAGGAAAGATTGTATTGGGGATTAGTTTATGAATAGTGTTTTTGTAAGCCTTTTTTCCTATCACATTTAAAAGATGTGACGGAAATTTCTTTCCTTCTAAATAATGAATTTGTTTCTTCCAATGTAAATACAAAAATACCAACAGCTAATTTTTTTATGATATTAGTCACATTATGTGAGTCAATACAAAATCACATATATCACTTCTATGGTAATATATTCCCTTCCTATTCTCTAACTGAATGCCTAACTAAAATTCCGCCAAGATGCCCGACTCTGATCAGAATCAAAATGTTTTCCCCTGTTTGGTCACATGAATTGCTGCCAAATATTTCCTGAAATGAAGCTAATCTGAAAGGGTTATTGGCGCAAAAGGACCCCACCTTTGAGTTGTTTTGTGAAAATCATCCCTACCTTTCATTTATTGGCAATTTCATCTCAACCTATGCATTTTTTTACGGAATTCATCTCTGCCGTCATTTTCCGTTGATCTTTCCATTTTTCAACCTTTATTTTTGTAATATTACATCTATATATACACACTTATATTTTATAAAGCCTAAATTAATGCATTAATTATTATTTTTTGTATAAATTGCTTGACTATATATTATTTTTTACCTAAATTATGCATTAATTAAAGCATAAATTTCTTGACTATAGGTGGGAGAAGAGAAGCTTGTGCTAGATCTTGGACGAAGAGCCATGCAACATCTAGACTCAAAGCCATTTATTCATGACTTGCTTCCGTCTATGGCCCTAGCAGAGGCAGGCAAGTAGATGAGGTCGCTAGTCACTTCTTCCTGGCAGTTTTGTTATGCTCCCTTTTCTTAATATAGGTGCTTTCTTGAAGTGCACAATTGCAAAAGTTGGTTTTATGACGAACAAGATTTCTCAAGATTTCAAGATTTCTTGAAGTGCACAATTGCAAAAGTTGGTTTTCTGAAGTTCACAACTGCAAAAGTTGTTTTCCTGGGATAAATTAGCTCTTACAAGAAAAGCAGGAAATCAGTAGAGTCTCAAAATCAGAGAGTAGTCGATTTCAATTGTTACTACACAGTCTTCATCCCTCACCTCGCCCTTGGATTTTCAAGCAAGCAAACAGATCAGGTAAAACCTATGCTGCCCAGGTGACTTCTTCATTCTTTTAGGTTAACTGCTTAAATTTGGTGTTGGACTGATAGATAGGGTACAACTTAATTTAGAAACGTTAACTCATGACGTCTCTTTTAAATCTTGTTAAGTACGTAAACCTTCAACAGAATATGATGGAAAGCAAAGCACTGTGTACTTGGTATTTCTGTGCATGGTTGCAAAAACTAGAACTAGAAGCAATTTTTCATTTTAATTTATTGTTAATACTATATCCTTTCCTTTACAGATTGACAAAGCTAAAACAATTTGTGAGTGTTTAATAGCATCAGAAGGCATTGATTTAAAATTTGAGGAAGCCTTTTGCTTGCTCCTCCTTCGTCAGGTCTCCCTTACCTTTTCTCACAGCATTCCTCTTTTATTTCAAAATGCCACTCAAGTCCAAAGTGTCACTTGTTAGGGTGATGAAGAAACCGCTGCTGAAAGACTCGGGCAGCTTGAACTAAATTCAAATCCCACTTCGAGAAACTCATTGCAAACGCAAGAAGTTGGACAAGTCTCCAATCCCACTTCGAGAAACTCATTGCAAACACATCATTATTCCTATCCGGTTTTCTATTATTTTTACAGTGTACACATGTCCAAACTTGTTCATGCTAATTAAGCATAAGATTAATTTTTGTCATAAGTTTTAACAGATCATGAATGGCTAGTAGGAAAATCATTTACAGTGTACTTAGGTTTGTTAATCTCTAATTTTGGAGGTATTCGTTGATTGCACTCGCTTACAAGAAGGCTTGGCCCAGCCCTTTGAATAACTTAATATTCAACATCTCCCCTACAAATTGAGCTAAAGTGTAGTTAACTTTTTGCCTTTTGTAGACTAAACACTCAGGTTTACTTCATGATCCAATTCCAACTCTCTGTTAGTACCACTACATAGACTGGCATTACACTAGACTGAAATTAGACCTCGTAACACTAATTTTACCCCGTTTACTTTTTAAACCTTTTGCCTCAAAATGTTCTCTTCTGAACTACACTTTCAGATATAATTTTCCCTTCCAGTGTCACCCACTAAGACCGCCCAAGTCCCTTCCAGTTGAGTTATTATATTATAATGGGGAAATATGCAGCAAATCATACACATCATTGTTGATTATTAAATCAAAATTACATTGAGATTTTTCTCCTCTCTCTATTCCTTTCCCCTTTCCTGTCAAGTTTTACCCTGAGAACGATTATAGGCATGCCATACCATAGGAGGAAGTAACCAAAGCAATCAAATGTAAATCGACCTAGCTTGTTCTGCTCATTTGACTGTAAGGATTCAGAATATAACCTTGCCTTTTATGTGGTCTCAGTGAGTCAGTGACAAGCATCAAACTGCTTGATCGATGGATCTCTGCTCACCCTCTCCCCTCCCCCCTGCAGGGGGGTGGTGTTTTGGGTGGGGGTTTTTCAAATCCTACATGCCATGTTCAAGATCACCTTATCTAGTGTGCGTTCGTGTGTGTATATATATATTTGGCATTCCAACTTGAGAAATATGCTACGATGACAATAACAAATTTGACACTCATTTCTATAGCTTGTGGTATTGCAAGTTGCGACCTCTACTTTGTTGTGTCAATAATGGTACCTCTACTCCTTCAGACGAAAATGACATATGTAAAATTACACATTGATATTGCATTCTAGTAAAGCGCTCACAAACTAAGGATTTCCGATATAATGACTATGACATTGTAACTTCTGTTATAAATTATCTAGTACACTAGATCTAAAAGCAGTGAAGACTTAATGACTTATTACCCTAATATATATAATCTAATTTAATTATTATTATCACTAAATTAAAACAACATTATTATTATTACTGTTAATTACTATAGGAGGTTAACTACTATTGCACAGGCCTGGCGCACCCAGCCAAGCCCAGTTCAAAATTTTTGCAAAAATTATTGGGAAAACTACTTGAAAAAGAAGAATTGTTAATGTACATTATGCGTATAAGAACGTGAAATTTTTTTTTTTTATTCAAATAGTGCAGTTTGAATAAAGTATTCATGTATTCTTAATTTTTCTACTTTGTTGTGTGACTGGTACACCTTTATTGGAGAAGGGTGCACCTAAAGAAGGACGTAGCCCCTACTAACTTTTTTAAACTGCGCACAAGTGAAGGACTTTGCCCTTTTTAAGAAGCTAGGGTGCCGTTTTATTTAGCATTTTTAGAGTGTTTTCTGTTTTCATTTTTTTCAAAACGATGAGAACGTGTTTTGTTCGTCGTTCTCAGAATCATTTCTAGAAAATGAGGCTTCCAATTAATAAAGAAAAGGGAAAATGAAACAATTAATAAAGAAAAGGGAAAATAAAAAAGACGTTCTCGCTATTTCCTAGCCAAAAAGCCCAAAACGCAGACCCTGGCATTCTTGTGTGAACACAATACCTCTCTCTCTCTCTCTCTCTCTCGCGATCTAGGGTTTGTCTCTGCCCCCAACCCATAACTCCTTCCCGTCGTCAATCTGTGTGCTTGGCCACGCCAATAGTCCCAGGTAAGGTTTCTTTCCCTAGTTCTAGTTCTGCTTCTACAAAATCTGAACAAGGATTTTTTTTTTCCTTTGGAAATCGGTTGTGAAATCCTGGCAGCCGGTCGTCGAAGTAGTCGAGAAGCAACAGTCGCCCACAAATTTCCTCGAAAAGCAGCTGAGGTGAATTTTTGTTTGATTTATTTATTTATTATTTATTTCCCCTATTTATGCTCTAAGGCCTAATCAAAACCAAAGTTCAAGCAAACTGGGGAAAGTAAATTCAGCAACAGATAACTGTGAATTTCTAGTAATTTCTGGAGGGAAAAAACAAAAATGATGAAGAAGAAATAAGAAGGAAAATAGAGGTGGAAGGGTGCTCTCAGCTCCGATGTTAACAGATCTTTCATATTTTTCCCCTTTCTAGAACAAAAGACATTAATGAATAAGTAATCAATTACGGAGTGGAATTACAAAAGTTCTGAAATGTTCTAATGCCTTGTTGCTGTTTAATTTTTGATTAACAATGAGTAAGAAAAAATGGAGAAAATTTGTCCAATACTTGATGACCGGGGGGAAATCCATGCATTGTTTGCCTTCAAGGCTACATGATTAAATTTATATAAAAATTCTAATGAAAAGTAATGTGAAAAATAACAATTTTTTATTAAAAATCAATACCAAACACAATGAAGCTCATGGTCA
>CAVNYN010206062.1:0-16629 GCA_963692815.1 Nyctanthes arbor-tristis | reverse complement strand
GCTGGTGAATTCAATTGTAGAAGTCAAAAATTATATCGATTATCACAGTACCATTCAACTCACCATATACATTTCACAGCAGACTAACAGTAATCTATTTGTAGCATGAGATTTATTTGTTGAATTAGACTAAAAAATAAAAAGTTGGGAGTTGGACAAAAAATATGCTGCAAGCAAATGATTGGAGAAAAAAAGAAAGGAAAAATTTTAAAAAAAACTAAGATTCCGGAATCAAAAATGGGAGGGAAGCTGATTCCAAAATCTTAGTAGCATTTAATAATATATAGATTGATAAAACCACCATTCCCCTATATCTCTTGTACCAGAAAAAAATAAAAAAAGAAAAGAAAAATGGAGTGAGTTTTGTTTTCTGTTGTAATTACATTATTACGTTCAAATTAAAAAAAAACAAAAAAAAAAACTCCAAATAAGCGTTCAAAAAAAAATCCGAATAAGTTCATTTGTTCTTAATAGTAACAATGCCCTTAGTAATAAAGTAAGTTCTCCTTTTCAAACGAGAAAAGAAAAAATGAAAAATAAAGAAAGATAAAACTTTTAAGTAGAGACTTTGGAAAATGAAAAAGAAATAAAGATAAAACTTTTAAGTAGGGACGTCTATCAAAAAACCCGCACAAAACGAAATCGTCCTGAGACTAGATTAGATTTGTTAGAAAATCTCGTGGCTGAAAAGCTCGGGAGCTAGTTTGCTGCTTGGCGAGCAAAACTCGGCTCAATCTCGTGCACGAACAGGTAGCCACCTTGACGAGCGGCTCTCCAAACAAAGAGAAAAGCTCACGAGCTACTCAAGCTCGACTTGCAAAAAAACGTGAGCCGAGATCGAGTTTGGACATAAGTCCAAATATGGTGAGCCCAACTTGAACAAAGGCGGATTGACAAGCATAAACTAGATACCATGGTTTTGGGTGATTATGTCACGCCCCCAATTTTTCATTACCATCTTATCTTGGAATATCGGTAGTGGAAGCATTTAAATATATATCTTAATTCAAAATCGAGGGTGAGACTTTACAAATACAATTCAAACACTATTATATTTAATATCATTTTACAATAACTATTGCGGCCACCCACAACGAAACTTAGGTCATGCACTGAAGTCTCGATCACATACATATATCTTCTTCATCCTTGGGACGATCTGGCCACAAATTTCTTATTTCAATATATCTACAATGTTGTAAAAGGGGAAGGAAAGAATGAGTACAACGTACTCGGTGAATAAGCAAATATATTGATTCACCTTTCATTTAAGAGATGCATTTTCGAGAAAACTATCGAATGCACAAAGCCTTTGAATGCACAAAACATTTCGATGCACAAATGATCTCTGTCACTAGTTAAACTACTACCCGTTGTGCGCATAAGATTCATTGATTCAAAATGGCCCAGACCATATAACAAGGCCACAATTATTCAAATTGGCCAAAATCACATAGAAAGGCCACAAAGATTACTATATAGCCAAAATGACCAAGACCACATACCAAGTCATGTTCCACAAAACAATTCAAAACGAGTAAAGCATTAACTAGCGGTACAAATGCAATAAATCAATCTATCTTTCCATAACAATGCATAAAATTCATATTCAATTTATGAAACCTTAATGCATGATTGAAAGGAAATCAAAGTGCCGGTTACTCACCTCAAAGATTTGCCAAAGATTGTTTCAATAATTCTAATGTAGAAAAGTGACTTCAAAACCTCGATATTCTTCAACCAAGGCTAGTTTTCTAAGTTAGAATCTTTCTATATATGGTAAGGAGCATTTTTCAATGACAAAACTAGATCCGCCAATCAAATCGCGATACGTGGCGCGACGTGGACTTCAGGGGTTGATGTGGCCAACTGAGGTTCGTACGTTTATTGCTCTAGAAGTCTTTATACCTTGTATTATCTTGTAATAAGTCACTATACTTTTGATTCATATCAATTAGTAATCAAATTCTTTCTTTAATTGACATTTGAGCGTTAACCTTGAGGTCTTCCAATGTAATTCAAGCAATTATCGTCAAAATAACGACCACGTAGCATAATTGAGAGTTAAATTCTTACGAGATGTTACATATTAGTTCTACCAATTCATTTATTTTAGTTTAAGGGGAATGTTACTAGTGTAGTATGGTGCATTCAATCATTATTAAAATAATTACGAGGGTTGTTTTATTAAAAAATAATACTTCATCCGTCCCACAAAGATAGTCAAGTAGTTTTTCACATAAATTAATAAATGATAGTTAGTATAGTTGAAATATTAAATTTTATCTTATTTTTCCATGTATACACTTATATCTCATTAATTGTTTGAATTACTTTCAATACATAAATAGTTGAATAACAATAATCAATTAAGGGCGTATATGAAAATGAAAAATTAAACATATGTTCAACATGGTAAGTGAATTATCTTTTAGGACAATAGTATATCTTCTTTCTTTTTTTTAATAATGATTCTTTCTCGGAATGTATTTTTTACTAGTCTTTCACTCGTGTGTTGCAAGGAAAGACTAATTTCAAAAAAATTTCAATAATGAAAATAAAAATATTTTTCGTAGGAATATTTTTTTTATAGATTATTTGGCTTTTCGGAATAAATATTTTTTTTAAAAAAATAAGCCCAAGATGAACCGTGAGTCAGAATTTACTAAAGAAATATTATGTTTAAATGTTCGTGCAAAGTTTTTGAAATCGATAAAGAAGTTAAAAACTAAAAGATAAGGATCAATTTCCATTTGAATTTGAAAACAAAAAGTGCATTATTTTCGGTTGTTAAAATAAAGCAAAAACTTCAAAAAGGGAATAAAATAGAATTTTAAAACTAAAAAAAGAAAACACAATTGTTGACTGAAATGTTGACCAAAAATTTTTGGTAAGAAAAGTTTTAAAAGAAAAACTCTTGAATTATACATAGATGTCGAGAAAATGCTCGTCCCTCTTAGTAAAACTTGGAGATATTTGTTGTAAATTATGTATCATGTTTAAATAATTATTAAGATAATCCTTTTTGGGATTTTTAATGGTTAATCTCTTTCCATTCTAAATTCAAATCACACTTATCCATTCCCTATTCCCCCTTCCTCTTGTGGCGTGTTTAGATCTTGCGAGCTAAAAGCATCTCTAATGGAAAGGTGTGGTGTTGTGATCATTTAGAGGAGGAAGATAGAGAAAAGATAATTATTTTAATTGAATGTGAATAGAAAGATATATAAGAAAAAAAGGAAAATTGAAAAAAATGAGAGAAATAGAAAGAAATTCAAATTCAAAAATAATTATAAAATAATAGTGAAAGAAGTGGAGATGGAGGGGTATTTTAAGACCTTACACGGGACATGAAGAAAGGAAAAGTGAGGAAAAATAATATAAATGATAGAAAAGTGATTAAAAGAAAATGAAAATTATAATAAAATTGATAAAATTATAAGACCCAAGTAATTTTTTTGTTTCTCTTTCTTCAAGCAGACCTAGTCCAAAAAAAAATCCATTGGAGATGATGCTCTAACGTGGAACGCTGCTAACTAATGTTATGTATCTAAATGCACACCACGCAAGACTCTGACAACATTTATGGGGTCATTGCATGTTGTTTTTATTCTTTACACTGTGGAAAGTAAAATGATCTCCTACCAGATGTATGATGAGATTATCCCGTCATACGCACATATGACGAGAGATTACTGAGACAAATAAAAAATAAAAAACAATAGAAGAAAATAGTTTCACATAAACATTTACGGGTATGTTGATATAGGTTCAAGTCACTATCTCCACCCCTATGATCCCCACTTTATTATACTCAAAAACCAAAAATTTTAACAAAAATTTAATTATAAATAAATAAAAGAATTTCAATAGAATCCATTAGAAACTTACTATACCTAGGATACTCAATAGAAAGCTTAGGCCGCAAGTATAGGACAGACTGAAATTCCAAGTTACTAAGCAAAGGAGAAAACTTAGCCAAAGCTTCTGTTAACAAGGCCTAGGATTTAATCAAGTATATGGCAAGAATTATAAGTTACTATGAAAGATCATTAACCATAAGACTTCAAGCCTTTGCGTTCTTTGTGAAATCCGAGCAGGTCTGGCAGCTGCAGTCTGAGAAACGGCAAATTTCACATCCAAAGCAGACACAGGTGGTGCATCCTTTGCATGTTGGAGAGCGGATGCAGCCCCTGTATACTCGGCGACTTGCTCGTTCTTCTTCATCATCGCACGTAATTCTGATGCACAGCACACGAGCAACCAAACGTTAAAACAATCTAAAAATCTTTTATCGGCAAAGATAAAAATTGAAAGAGAGATTTAGTGAAGATAAAATTGAAAGAAAGAAAGGCCAATCCAATATGTTTGTCAGACTAGCAATCAGTGTAAATGTTTCTGAAACCTGATTCTTAGAGATCTGAACTCTTTCAGAGAGCTGAAACTTTACATTTCACACCTTGATCCAACTTAAATGGGGTTTTCTCAGTTCCAAAACTTAACATTTCTCTGGATCATCTGATAGTATAGAAGTGCTTACGAGCACACCGACATTTTCTTTTCAAAACTTAAAAGGCAACTGGTTAATCTGATGAGATCCTCTTCTATAGTGAACACAGAAATCACAATATCATGTATATATTTTCATAAATTCTCTCCTTATTCTTTCAGAACTTGATCTAAAGAATGTATAATCAACCAAAAAGAGACTCGAGCTCACGTCACTATATGACCCTTCTGTTTAGCCCGAAACAACATAATATAGAGATGTACTTGCATTTAAACATCTAATCACAAAATTCTCATACTTCCATCTTTAAGAAAAAAATGAAATACCACCTAAGAATATGCAAATATAAAGAAAAATTCTCTGTCTCACGTTGATTCCCAAATCATGATCAATCATAATGCTTTATTCATGTGTTCATTCTCATTTAACGAGCCCAAACTCGACAAATTGCTCAGTGTGTTCCAGAATCTACAAAGCTAATTTTATGTATTGAGCCGAGAAGAAATTTCTCATGAAAATGATAACAAATGTCAAAGGATAAACCTTCATAGAATATCCTTTGCATAAGCCTTTATAAAAAAAATGCACTTGCGTGAAATGGAGAACATAAACTCATAGTTGCTATGGCAGGACCGGTTCCATTATTCTACAACCCAATCGATCAAGCATTCACAGAACAAAATCACAACTTAATAGTTTAGGATTTCAGAATTTGGAGATGATAAAGTACGAAGAGGAAAATCACAACTTAGGTTAAAGCTATAAGATGGTAACCGTTAGATTACCAAGCAAAGAAAAACAAGAAATTTCAGGGAAACATCTAATTCATGGTGTAACTTAAGAGATTGCAGCATTTTATTTTTCTTTTTCTCGGTCAGAGGATAGTATCCATTTCCTTCTTAAGAAGAGGAAAAGTCTGAACAAACAAAGGAGTCATGACAGTGCTTCATCTCAGAAACAATATCATGAAAAAGATTTCGTATGTATCTTGAAGGGTGTGCTTGAAGTTGTTGCCTATCTCCTTAAATTGTACAAGCTTATATCATTTGGTATTTACATTTTTTACAAAACAAATTAGAAGAATATTTTGACATTACTTATGTAGAAAAAATGTATAATGCCCTATGTTCTAAAAACTTTTTAGTTATTTAATGTATAGCACAAATAAAAAAAGTGATAATGCCATATAGTATTCCAGATGTATATGGATGTTACAGCTATGGCATCCGACTAACAATTATTTTAGAATCTAACTAATAGCTATTTACTCTTTCCTCGTGGTTCCAACAAGGGCTAGAGCTTTCCATACTTGTGCCAACTCTAATAACGTCTACACATTCCTCCTTTAAGAACGCTTCTCTATCATTACGTAGTGAGTGGAAGAGTATTCACTTTTGGAAGACTCTCTTCCCTTTATAGCTACAAACTCGCTGTCTTGCCTTGGGTTCTGCCCATTTATTCTCCTTGTATGTCATGCCCTTATTTTGGACCTTATGTACTAGTACCATGTAGTGGTTTATTTCTCCATGAATACAGTTAATTCAGACGTCAATTTATAGTTAAGATGATTTTACAATTCTACCTAGACCACTGACCAGTGAGCTATTCAGACCATGGGCTCATGTCTGACATGATAGAATTTATGGATATGCATTTTCTATTACAAATAGCGACATGGAACATTTCGATTATACAGCACTTTTACATGACATCATCTTAATCTTGTAGGAGTTTGGCCTAGACTCAAACCCTAATGTACAAAATTAAAATATGTACACAATGGGCAGGGAACTGACCACCTGACCTCCAATGTTACACTTCTTAATCTTTATCACTTTTGCTCTATAGAATACTTCAATTTTAACTTCTCAATAGAATAGCATCACGCGTCAGTTGTCACAAATTAGACCTCGTTAGGTTATTTGCAACAAAAACAAGAGTAGGACCTTCAGTTGAAAGCATTAGAAAAGGATAAAACTAAAATAAAATAATACAATATTGATCCTTTATTTGTTGAACTTTCTAGTTATACCTCAGAATGTAAGAACCACCGATACTGCGATAGTCAACATGGAAACTACTATCATGAAATTTTTAAAAAATTAATACATAACCAGAGCGTATGCGTGCATCTTATAGCATCTTATAAAAAAGAGACAGAGAAATTCCCTTGTGTACTTTTTCTCTCCTAGTCAGAAAAACTGAATCATAATCAGTTAAAAGCATGTATGGCTGCAACTAACAAGCAGGAGAGAGGAAAATATCCCCCCACATATTTTGTTTTGTCTCCAACCTACAAGCACACTTAACAGTTACACCCAGATGTGCTTTAAGTGACGTAGCACCATACATCTAATTGTTCTCTCAATAGAGTTGTTAACATTAAAAGTAAATTTGTGATTTTCATTGTGGTATATGCAAGAAAATATAAGTGATAGAAAAACAATAAGATTTTCTATTTTCACATATTATGATATGATGGTCAGTGTAAGGAAATATAAGGAGATGGCAGAAAATATCCAAAGATAACATGTTTTCAATGTGTTATATGGAATAAGAAGTAAGAATAAGGTGAGCAAGAACATACTTATCATAAGGTATATCTGAGCACTTCCAACTCACATTTAACATAATATCATGGTAAATCCGACATTCCTCCTTGGTGCGGAGGCGGAACCTGCGCAGTTTGTTGCATTGACTGCATCGAACAAGCTCATCACGGTGGCAGGTTTTCTCACTTTGGGACCGGTTAGATCCATTGGCATTTTTTAATGCTTTATTGTAATATTTGAGCAGTGCAGTTTTAAATATAGGAACCTTCTCACCATCAACAATAATCCAAATATTGTTCTTCCATTTCCTGGCGGTTTCTCGTCCAGAATGCTTCTCGAATGCAGCAGGTGTCAATTTGTCTAATGATAAACAATGCAGTTATTTACTCTAACCTCAGAGAATTAAGCCACTCATAAAATTAAGAAAAAGAGAATTGCATAACCTAGCAAATACAAAGGTTACAAAATTTGAGATGGAGTTTTGTGCAAAAGTACAACAATCTATGACAAAAACTTGTATCAACGTCCACAAACATAAGACAGACGGTGAAGAACGAACAGACTTAAGGCTTTCTAGTCTCAGTTACTTGTTTTCTAGATCCACCTTCCTGTTAAATAATCAATAACACATTGTCCAATAAAAAAATATATTTGTGGTCATTACAAATAAAAGCATTATTCTTACCAATTACAAGCATGTGAAGGCTAATGATAAAATAATCTTAAAAATGTTTAAACAGTTATTTTTGCCTATTTAAGCTGAGTGCTATCCTACTAAGGAGGAATCATTTACATAACTTTTACCATATGGCTTTCCATATGAACATGCCGTGCCTTATGGTGAATCATAATTACAACCCCAGGCAAAGTCAAAGCATTTCAACGTCTTGTCTCAAAAATCTATTCTTTGATTCCTTAGGTAGGTCACTAGGTCAAGTGAAGCTTATTACCCTTCTACTCTGCCAAGGGAAAACGTATATATATTCCACACAAAGGTTCCACTTAGCATCCAAGAAAATAGATGGATATTCATCAAGATGGTAACACCTAACTATCGAACCATACATCAAGCAAACTTTATATCCAATTACATCAACACTAAAAACATTCATGAAGAAAATATTGTATCATGCCAACAAATATACAACCGTCCTCAAAGATCTTACAAACACTTCCTCATCTAACTGCTCACATGAAGATTGGAACATCAAGTACACAATAGCAGTCCTTGTCGTTGATGCACAACTCCTAAATAAATGGCATGACAATGAAAAAGCTCTTATCTAATAACGGACAAAGCTCAAGAAAAATAAGAGTTACATCACAAAGAGAATTGATCAAAATAACAGCCAATGTGCTGTTGAATTAAAAAATCTGACTTCTGTAGACATTGTAGCATAACTCTATCAAGCATACCAAACAAGAAGAACATAATTGCAGTCAAAGCATAATGCGTGATACTTCCTCTCCAATACATGCTTCACAGACTGGTTCAGATCCATGAAATATATCATCTAATCAAAACCACATTAAAAAGCAAGAATCATCTGAACAATGTCTGAACCACATAACCAACCCTAAGACTAGAATAAAAAATAAAAAAAATAGTCATTTTCAATTAGACATTTCAACATACACAAACTGTACGGACCTTCAATCCCCTCAAGCACATAAACAAACCCATAAACAGCAATGTTTTAAGCATAAGCCCATCACATAAATTTCAAACACAGATTACAGATCTCATGCATCAAACATTGTAGCTTAAGCGATGCATTATGTGATGCTTGTGTATCGCTCCCATTTTTATATGCACGTACACCAAATAGACAAAAACAGATGAATGATGCGTATTTGAATATATACAAACCTTCTTTACAACCTGGAGTGCATTCACAGTCGATTTCAAGTTCACCGGACGAGAAAACCTTAAGCTTTCCAACAGCATCGCCGTATGTATGACTCGTGCACCCACACGTCACCACCACGTAATCATCGCACCTCTTGAATCCAGAGATATCCCGGAACTCCTCATCGCTGAACATGACACCTCCGTTCTCCATATTTTTTCTCTTTCTTACTTCATTCATCCCTGTTAAACCCCAGAATGAAGATAACCAAAAAGAAATACAAGAAACCCATATAAACAAATGCTACAAAACAACAAAAACAGTCGAATAAAACAAAATGGCTTTCCGCCGCTTGAGTGCCTTTTCTTTTAGATGTATAAAGATTGTATACACACATAGAAAGAGAGAGACAGATGCTTGCGCAACGTATATATGAAGAGAAAAGGATAATCCAGAAAAAGGGTTTGGGGGAAATTGGCTTAGCGAGCACGCACCTGCAAAGAGGAGATCTGCTGAAGGGGGCGTTGGGAGGGAGGAAATGATGTGTGCGTTTTATAGCGTGGATAGAGGAGATTGAAAGAGTATTCATTTTTGGGGTTTTATTGCAAGTGGAACAGACTGAGCTCGAGAAAGTTTACAGATGTCGTGAATTGAATAGGAAAGGAGTTTGTAATTTTGAGAATGGGCTTTTGAGGGCATGGAAATGTGGGGAAGATGCTTGGATAGAAAGAGGATTGACTTAGTAAATATTTTAACCTTAGTCAAAGAATGAAAATGTCCCAAGGTTTTTAACAAAACTTCTCGCTTTCTCTTACATGTATTTCAATTTCATATAGTATATATCAATATAAGTCACATACAATGAAATATTTTATAACAAAACATCCATAATGTTTTTAACTTAGTGAAAGAATTACATGTGTTCTAATATAAGTTTGTGACAAATAGTCGAAATCAACTTTTGAGTATAAATAAGTCAAAACGTATCAAAATATTAGTCTTGATCTCTTACCATACGATTAGTGTGGAGTGCAAGTTTCATCGCACATCAATGTGCGATGAAAATGTGATGGGCGTGGAGTGCAAGTTTTGAGTTATGTATACACATAAACCAGCTTTCTAGAAAGCTCAATATTAATGTTACTCAACTAAAGTAATAGTTACCTATGGTTGTTTTCAAGTTGAGTTTGAGTTGGGTCCAAGCGGATCTATTTCAATGTAAAATTGGGAGATCATATTACCTGGTACGGATCCAAAAAAATTTCGACATCCAGAAAAATTTTAGTTTGACAAAGGTAATGCATAATTTTTTTTTTCACTACTCCCTCTGTCACGTTGGGATAAGCTTGTTTTCTTTTTGTTTGTCCCAAATTATACTCCAATTTCTTAATTAGATGAACAGTTTTTTCCTCATTTGTCTAATATTCCCCCTTTTATTTTTCACACTTATATTAAGAAAAAGTGTTTTATGTACCATGTTTGCAAATTAATTTCATTTTTAAATAAAAATTTGTCAAACTAATCACATCGACATATTTCATTAGACCCACGTCTATTGGATAATTTTTTACTATTCAACTTGACTCATTCTCCCTCTTATTTTTCATTAAAATGAGTTTGTAAATGGTAAATTTAACCCATAATCTTTCTACTATACAATTATTTACTCATCAGCACTATTACTGAAAAAGCAAACTTAATCCAAAATCTTTCTACTATACCCCTATTTAATACACCTCTAACAAAGAAAGTAGAATATAATTCATGACAGATGAAAAAGGAATAAGGGAATATCTTTACGAGGCAAATGAGTGAACATCTTCATGAGACAGAGGGAGTATACTCTTATTTAAGGTACTTTATTATTAACAAAAACTATTGAAGCGATGTGGTTCGTCTTGGGATACAGTATTTAGATACTCACATTTCGAGTGGTAGTTCTCGAATTCGAATCACATATTCTATCTCCCAACAAGAAAATGAATAGCTCCAAGGATATTTGACCATTTTATTATTTATTATAGCCGTTGTGCGTTTGATACGAAAAGATGTCATGGAAAATATTTTTACTTAGGGGAGGTAGGAATTGTTTTTCAGGGAAAATAGGTAAAAGTGTGTTTAGAAGGATTGTACCATGGAATGTAAAGTTCATTTTCATTTGTTAATCTAATGCATAAAGTTGGAAAGATTTCTAAGAATTTGGCATTTTCTATAGAAAACAAATGCAATCAAACATGCTACATAAGTGCGGAATAGGAAAAGTTAGAAAATGTTTACAATTTCAACTACATTCAGAGTGTGTTTGATTCGTGAAGGTTTCTGTGGGAAAAATTTTTTTCCCACCTAAGTTCTTATTTTTGTGATGTTTAATTAACATTTTTTCATAGAAAATATTTTTCACATTTTGATTATGTGATCATGTTTACCTTCAAAGCAAGGAAAACATTTTTACATATGGGTGTAAGTTTTTTGTTTTCCAAGTTTTCAATTAAAGATGTTACAATTTATTTTCTACCATAGAATTCTTTTCTAATAAATTTCATGTCTGTAGTTTTGTACTTTGTATGAAAATATATGATTGACTATTTAGTGGGATGGATGGATTTAGGGTTCCTCTGGAAACCTATTAATAATTGCTTATCACAATTGTCCAAATTTGAATTAAATTTGGGACGGAACGGCAAGAATTTGACTGGCAAAGTGATGAAATCCATATGAAAAATGTCCAATTGTGTGTCAGATTATTATTACTAGATTTTTTACCCCGTGCACGGATAGAGATCTAGTGAAAAAGTCATACCTTAAAAGTAGTTTAATAGAGATTTAGATATTTGATGTCATAAAAGAATATAAAAACTATGACTTTTACAAATATAATTTGTATTGTAAAAGAAAGTCATTGATCAAATGGTGTCAAAGTCTTTCTTAAAATAAAAAATTTGTCACATGTATTGATCCAAATAGAATTTTTACATAATTGTGCCAAACAAATTAGCTAAGTATGATTATATATATATAGAGACACACATGTTTCATTTGTGAAATAAATTCAAATTTCAAAGTGGGATAATTGCAATTATAACAGGTGGCATAACATAGCCTTAAATTTTCTTTTGGGCCACGAAGTTTTTTATGTGAATCATGGACTTACTTTTAAAGTACTACCATCATCTTATAAATAACGTCATATATTATTTTTTCATTCGTCTTAAAATATAGACTACTTTTTTTCTTTAAAAAAAAAATTGTAATTGACATAATAGTTTTTCTTACATGTCCATGGGCAAGGTGTAGTAAAAATAATATAAAATCATATGTATGTCACCATATAATGCGATACAGACACGATGCATGCCATATAATTGTAGTTTCCTATGTGGCGTACATACATGCTCATATGACACTATATAATGTCATAATACATAGTGTTAGATTGGAAATCCATTGTGTAGTCAGTACTCAATGTGAGGATGTGACTAAAACATAAATTTAATCTTATATGTAGAAGTTACGCTTTTTTCAAAAAAAAAATCATAAAGTTAAAAATAAAAAATTGGGCCAAAATAGTGGCCCTAGTAGCTCAAACCCTTAATTATGTATATGTCGATATTTAATATGCATTGTTATTAATAAAATATATTTATTAATTTTGAAAATAAATGATGGTATAATAATCTGAAAATCATGTCAAATGTCTCTTTTCAATACTATTAAATAAATTTTTCTTAGTCTTTATAAAAATAAAAATAAATGACTAATTTAATGTGATTGGGGTAGTAATGTACCAATTAACAATACTTATATGTCAAAATATACAAACTATTACCCCTTCCTAAAAAAATAGGCCCATTTCAATTTTCAAGAAGATTAAGAAAAATGTAATCTATAAATTTATAATACTAATTAAACAGTGAGTTAATTTTTTTATTAAGTGAATTAGGAATTTGATGTCATGCTGATGTCGCTGATATCTTATTTATTTTTCTGTTTTTATTTTTGTTCACCCTAATAATAATCTATATATTTTTATTTATAATACTAATTAAGTGGTCGGTTAATTTTTTTCCCGTCTAAAATCGACACTTTAAAGGAATTAGGAATCTGATGTCATGCTGATGTCGCTGATGTCGCTGATATCTCATTTATTTTTCTATTTGTATTTTCGTTCACTATAATAATAATCTATGTATTTATAATATTAATTAAGTGGTGGATTAATTTTTTCCCACCTAAAACTGGCATATTAAGGGAATTAGGAATCTGATGTCATGCTGATATCGCTGATATCTCATTTATTTTTCTATTTTTATTTTTGTTCATCCTAACAATAATCAGATAATACTAACTAAGTTGTGGGTTAATTTTTAATTTTGCATAGTAATTTTTAATAATCTATTTTATCTGCTCACTTTAATCCTTTTTTTTTTCAAATTTTCAAAATTTTGTTTATTACATCTTTTAATTTTGCATAATAATTTTTAATCACCTCCTAGTTATTGAGATGGAACTTTTGGCTTTTAGACATACTTTAGATTTCGATTAACCAAGTAAGTTTATCAATCAAATTCTTAATTATCTCTTTTCTTACGTTCAACTGGGTAAGTACAGCAATAAAATTCGTAATTATCTATTTTCTTTTATATTTGAATAATCAAAGTAACCTTCAGGCCGCATGATCGAGTAAGTATACAAGCAGCTATATATATATGTTTGTGTATATATATTACACACATATATTTGTCAGTAATCGATTAATTAACATAAATCAATTTTGGAAACAATTGCACATATTTTTCTTTTAGTTAATTTTTAGTTCGAGTGATCTGGTTGATGAACGTATATCATTTTTATTTTTTATCATTTAATTAATTTTTTTAATTTATTTTAGAGATGTACATGTGTTTCCCATGCAATGCACAGGTAGATTAGCTAGTATAATGTAGTTATTTTCACATAAATTAAGAAACAATAGTTAATATAGTTGAAACATTAAATTTTACCTTATTTTTCAACATACATCCTTATATCTCTTTAATTATTTCAAATACTTTCAATAAAATAATAGAAAACTATATGTATGGCATTATATAGTGCCATACAGATATATGATGTACATCGATATACACTACATAGTTGTGGTTTCTCATGTGGCGTGTCTCGATGTACGCCACATGGTCATATAATACTATATTGTGCAATAATATATGATATTAGATTGAAACTCGTACCTTCAGTGCATAAGTAATTGAATACAATAATTAATTAAGAACATATATGGAAATAAAACATTAAATACATGTTCAGTATAGTAAGTGAACTATCTTTTCAGGACGGACGAAAATAAAATAGTAGACTATTTTTTCTGAACCAGAAGAGTAATTAATAGTGTTGAAAATATAAAATTAAAAAATATTTTCCTAATATACCTTTTTTTTTATTAAGTATTTCAATTTAAATAATTATTTTTGTTGATAATTGATAATGTAAATTAAATATGAGCATATAAGGTATAATAGGCAAATATGGTTATTTGAATACATCTTTTGAAAAATCAGCTACCAATTTACAACTCCGGGAAAAATTAGGTAACCCAACCTACACGTACCCGCCTACACACAGATCGATTGTCTCTCTCTCTCTCTCTCTCTCTCTCTCTCTGTGTTGGGGACACCGCCAGTCACCACGCCGCCGCTAAATCTGGGACGTCTTTCCAGCGCCTCCACTTGAATACTACTGGTTGATTCTTCGCCTTTCAGTTCTGCCTCTCTTCATCTTTCTCCGCTACCTCCAATGCTTGTGATGTTGTGTAGCACTAGATCCGATCTGAAAGTTGTTTTGATTTTTGTGGTAATCTGAAAACTGTTTTTGATGCTTGTGGCGATCTAAAAATTGTTTGTGATGCTTGCTTTGTTAAAGTTTCGGCAATGAGAAAGATTTGTTGTTGTTGTAGTGGTGATCTTCTTATGACCGACGAGTCGCAACTCGCCGGAGTGATTGTGACTCGCTGGAGTCGTTTGCATTGTTAATGTTTCAGCAATGAGAAAGATTTATGGTTGTTGTAGTGGTGATGTTCTTGTGACTGATGAGTCGCAACTCGCCGGAGTGATTGTGACTCGCTGGAGTCGTTTGCATTGTTAATGTTTCAGCAATGAAAAAGATTTATGGTTGTTGTAGTGGTGATGTTCTTGTGACTGATGAGTCGTAACTCGCCCGAGTGATTGTGACTCGCTGGAGTCGTTTGCATTGTTAAAGTTTCAGCAATGAGAAAGATTTATGGTTGTTGTAGTGGTGATGTTCTTGTGACCGACGAGTCTCAACTGGTTAATTGTGACTCGCTGGAGTCGCAGGCCACCAAATTTGTGACTATAACGACGAGTGGTGACTCAGTGGAGATGCGTTGTGACTTGTCGGAGCTCACTGTGATTCGCTGGTAACGGGTCACACTGTATTTAGTCACATTCATGTGCCTAACACTTAAGGTCGTGACCACTTGAAATTTTTAAATTGTGTAACATGATTCTAATTTTTGTGAAGTATGGGTGAAATTTTTGTATTTTTCAATAAATCCGGTAAGAAAAGTATTATTTAAACTAATTTTTAAAGGAAATGTGATCTATAATTTTTGATGGATAAAAAAGGGTACACGCCTATCACTGTGAGACAAAGTTAGTAGTATCGAGCACCAGGGACATTATTACTTTTATAATCTTATTTATTATTTATGTTTTTATTTTTCATATCATGATGTTATCAGATGTGAGACGGCTGTAATGTTTCTTTCTTTATATTTCACTTTATCTTGAGTTGGATATACATGATGCATCCAAAGTCCTAGACTCCTAGCATAATCTATCTCCACTGGAATAGTAGAAAAATTTTCTCATTGATGGAGTAAAGGCAAACTCCAACACAACTAC
Source organism: Nyctanthes arbor-tristis (assembly GCA_963692815.1). Lineage (NCBI taxonomy): Eukaryota > Viridiplantae > Streptophyta > Magnoliopsida > Lamiales > Oleaceae > Nyctanthes > Nyctanthes arbor-tristis. The sequence continues at coordinate 800 of CAVNYN010206062.1, read as the reverse complement.
TTCACTATGCATTCTTCTTTGTATTCTACATGCTTCACCGATGTTCTAAGAACCGGACTGAACGGGACCGGTCGGTTTGACTAGAAAATTTGAGAACCGGCTGGAGAATCAGTCAAATTTACTGAAAGAACTGGCCACTTAAGAACTGAATTGAAAACTAGGCAAAAACTAATTGAACGAAAAAAAAAAAGGAAAACTAGAAAAAAATTAACTTTTTATGAAAAATATCCAAATTTTATTTTTTATTACTTAATAAAATTAGTTTGATCTCAGTTCAACCTTGATTTGACCTTTTAACCTTTGACCCGTTGCCTTTTCCCTGTTCAATGGCTAGTCCGGCCTTCTAAACATTGTGCTTCACTGGTTAGTAGTATGCTTAACTAGCTAATCTACCCGTGTGTTGCAAGGAAAAATACATATACATCTTTAAAATAAATTAAAGCAAATAATTAATTAAATGATAAAAAATAAAAGTGATATACGTTCATCAACTAAATCACTCGAACTAAAAAATTAATTAAAAGAAAAATATGTGCAACTGTTTTAAAAATTGATATTCTATGTTAATTGATCGACTGTTGAGAAATATGTATATATATATATATATATAGTTGCTTGTATACTTACCCAATTAGGCCACTTGAAGTTTTTTTTGATTATTCAAATATAAAATGAAAGAGATTATTACGAATTTGAATTGCTGCAAAATTCTGAAAATTTTTCAAAAAAAAAAAAAAGGATTAAGGTGAGCAGGTAATAGATTATTAAGAATTACTATGCAAAATTAAAAAATTAACAAT
>CAVNYN010206049.1:0-45628 GCA_963692815.1 Nyctanthes arbor-tristis | reverse complement strand
TTACGCCCGCATGACTGTTGTTCAAGGAATTTAATTGAGACAAGAAAAAATAAAAGACGAAGACGAAGCTCTTCCGATCTTCAAAACTTTCCACTATATGATTAAATTCGCTACAACCATACAGAATTTTCACTCACAAAAATCCATTCCCAATTACAACAAGAAAAATATATCAAATTTTATCGCATCTACTAATTTATACCCTTTGCCTAACCTGCAAACAACACAAGAAATATCAAGACGCTAGGCTACTATTTTTCTTCACAAGACTCTCTGATCCAACCCAAGTGACACCGCGAAAATCACCCTGAGTTTTTATCACACCTAATTTTCTACCATTCGAACAAATCACGAAGAGTTACAAGAAAACTCTTCAAAGTGCTAAACTCACTAATTTTTCCCTCAACTCGCTTGTATCACTTGCGTATAAAAGAAGAAAAAAACATCTCTATTTATAAGCTTTGTTTCCTTGAAAGACAAGAAAATTCTTCTATGATTTGGATTCCTTTTCCTCATATGATTCTTCTTCTTTCCCTTTCCTTTTCCTTTTCAACTTTGAATTATTTTTTACAACAAACTCAACAGACTCAACCTATAATCTCAATTAGTAATGGGTGATCTTTACCATATCTCTCCTTTGTGTCCTAATTATATGTTGCCTTTTTGTTAAAATTGAAATATATTTTTTTGTTCTAATATTGTAACTGTAGTTTTAATGCAAATGTTCCTTAGTCATATGTCTAGTGAGATTTATACTACAAGTCGTTTATGTGATAGGATATTATTGTGATACAATGTGATTTTATTTACATGTGAGCTCTAACCTATGTGAGTTTTCAATGATGTGCTACGATATAGACGTTGACATTATCCTACTAAACATCAAAAGAGAGATTGAGATTAATTTTTTCACAGTCTTAAATATATATATATATAATCAATAATTTTATTTTGTTTATACGCATACATGTTATTATGTATGTGTGTATATGTGTCAAACATTTAAGTTATAAGCACCCCACACTTATAGTCTAAATGTGTGTCATGTGTTACATGCATTCATAATAACATGCGTGTGTGGGTAAAATAAAATTCTTGTATATAGAATATAATAGATAATCTTATTTCATTTAATTTCACATTGTGTCTTAAATATATATAGAATAGACAAGGATTTTATTTTGTCTATGCATGCATGTTATTATGTATGTGTGTAACGTGACTCACATCTAGACTATAAGTGTAGGGTGCTTATAACTTAGATGTTTGACACATATACACGCATATATAATAATATGTATGTGTGTAAGCAAAATAAAATTCTTAATTTTATTTTGTTTAATCAATCATAATTATTTTCCTAATTAATTTATTTAAGACACATAAATGTAGATTAAAAAAGTCATTTTTAAAATTTATTTTATCAAATATTTTTCACACCCAAATTTTTATTTCTTCTTTTTTTTTTTTCCTTAAAAAAAATTCTCCCCGTTTTTTCTTCGTGTGGAAAGGAATTTTATTTTTAAGTTTCATTTGTCGTTATATGCATTTTTTTTTTTCTGAAAACGTCGTTATATGCATTTTTGAACAGAAGGAATCTATTTTGTTAGAATCGAATTGTAACCAAAAAAAATACAAGGTCGCTGGAGGAGACGACTGCAAAATTACCCGTCGGTGTCTTGCTGTAAAAGCTCGGCAATTGGGGCCTATTTTCGGCACTGCATTCAGACAATCGGTGGGACCTTTCCCGCCATTTCTTTTCAGCTCTCCTTCTCTTTTAGTTCATGTTTTCAGTGCTATCAAGCCGCCATTGTTGGACATTCAACCAACTCACCTATAATCTCACTAGAAAATTGACTATAAATTTATCTCTTTCCTACCGTTTTGAACCCTTGTTTTCAAAACCCTTATTCGGATCCTCAAAAAAGTTTCCATTACAAACCATGTCCAGTTCTCGCCCTTCGGCCTTTGACGTTCTTATGTCCAATGCTTCAAAGAAAAAACAAAATCCTTCAATAACCCAGAAGGAGAAGCCGCAATCTTCACCCAGGAAACGCAAGAACCCTGTTGAAGACTCCCAAACGCCCGTTCTAAACCCTACTAGTTCTCCCAGTCTACCTGTGAGTATTACAAAACAAAATCAATTAAGCCTCAAAGACTGTACTTCCGGCCAAATTAAAGATGCCCATGTCGAAAACTTGTTGGAAAATGGTGAAAAGGAAACAGTCAGTTCAACCTCAGTTGATAATAATAATGTGTCACAAACTTCAAAACATGAGAGAATGATAGCTCAAGAATCAAATCCAAAGCTAAATTCTGCAAGAAAAGCTGGGACCAACGAAGATTTGATGGCGGCAAAGAAAATCAAGGTGGCTATTAGTCCGGACGAGAGTGTTGGGGAGTTGAAGAAGAAGGCTACAAGTTTTGACGTGAAGAGGGCTGCATATTGGGGGAAGGAAGATAGAGTACCCTTTTTGTTTGTGGTGAAGGCATTTGATGCAATATCAAAAGAGTCGGGAAGGATTGCAATCTCTGAGATAGTGTGTAATATGCTGAGGACAGTGATTGAAATGACACCAGATGATTTGGTCGCAGTCGTATACCTTCTTGCTAATAGGATTGCCCCTGCACATGAGGGCTTGGAGCTTGGCATTGGGGATTCCTCCATCATCAAGGCGCTTGCAGAGGCTTGTGCTGCTAAAGAAGCTCACATTAAGAAGCAATATAAGGTGAGGCTGAATCATTCTCATTATTCCAGAGTTCCATTACTCGTGTATTTGAGTGTTAATGCCTTGCCTTCATGCTGAAACTGAATGAGTTTGATACTAATACCTGCCACCATGTTCCTTAGCACTTTAGGCATTGTAGTATTCTTTAAAGACTAGCAGCAATATCGTTTTTAGGTAAATCATTGTCGTAAATGGGAAATATGCAAATGAAATTTTGGTTCACACAGCTAGATGACGTCAATGAATGTTGTGTGTATCCTCCCTCTTAACAGCATAAAGTTCTTCTGCAAGAGCAGTTGCTTCTGCCTTACTGTTTTACGTAATTAAACATAATTACGTGCATCCACTTTTTGGAGTGTAACTTATATGGTTCCAATTTAATATTAGTTGTTTATTTGTTGAACTAGATTGGCCATTAAAATCCTTCATCTCCATGTTTTTCTAACAATAGGAGCTCGGAGATTTAGGCCTTGTTGCGAAAGCAAGCCGTTCATCACAGCCTTTGATGCGTAAACCAGAAGCACTGACTGTTGCCAAAGTTTTTGATACATTTCGGCTCATTGCTAAGGTAATCCCTTGTCTGTTTTCATTTTTGGGTTTACTTGAAGGAGATCATGGGTCGCTCATCACCTTATGTATAGCTTTTGGGTCCCTTCTTGGTAAACCTCATTAGAGGAGCGCATGCACTTATATCCTAGTTTATTTTATAAATTTTCCATATCAGATTTATTGTTTAACATGGCTTCATAACAGGGTAGCTCGTTGGACCATACTGACCATGACATACTCTTGCTTGTTATGAATCTTAATTGGATCTAATTTCTTGTTTGAGCTTAACAGATTTTGATACCATATCGGTACTTGTATCTATGTTAAAGTCAACATTGATTATAGGAGTAGCCCAGCGTTGGTTGTTTATTTTATAATCTTTCAACGTGCGATTTATCCTTTAACACTCATGCGGAGGTGTGGTGTTGCCTTAGAGAAAAATTTTAGAGTTCACTTAAAAATTTTGGCCTTTACCCACTGCTACAAATGTATTGAAGTTAATCTGTCATTTTTACTATATTTTACATATGCCTGACACGAAAATTTCGCATTCCTTATAAAAGATTTTATTGTTCCGGATGTGATGATGAGTTTTTTTACGTTCTGTCTTTTTTCATTCACTAATTCATTATTCATTGCTATATGTTGTTACTTTTCCATTAGTGAAGGGGAGAAATTATTTCCTTCCTTATCTTCCGTAGGCAAAGTGCTGGAAGTGACTTTTTTTGGTTTGATTCTGCCGCTAGTTTGTCTTCACTTTCATCCATGTTTGATTTTTGGTAGGAATCTGGCAAGGATAGTCAGGAGAAGAAAAAGAATCACATAAAGGGACTACTTGTTGCAGCTTCTGATTGCGAACCTCAATATTTGATACGTCTACTCCAGGTTATTGTGAGCTTGCTGTTTGATGCTTCTTTTGGGTCTGGTCACATATCTTAAACTGGGTTTGAGCATGGTATGCAGACAAAACTGCGCATTGGTTTAGCAGAGCAAACACTCTTGGCAGCACTGGGGCATGCTGCTGTATATTCAGAGAAGCACTCAACCCCTCCTGCAAATGTCAATAATCCTCTAGAAGAGGTAAATCATCATGCCATTGCTCTTATATAAATTTCTTTAATTTATTATTTGTTTGAGAATTGAAGCAAGAATTGAGATGATCTCTAATATGTGGATATGGTAAGTAGCAGAGTTTAAGGAAACGAGGTCTGCTAAAGCCTCAAAAACTCTCAAGGGACTTTATTTGTCATCTTAGTTATGAGAATTTTGTGCATAGGATGCTGAAAGCAATTTCATTTTCCTAGTTCAGAGCATTTACTACATGAGTGCTTAGATAAAGAAGATTTGATGTTAGCTCATCTTTTATTTAATGTAATGTCAAAGCGGTGAATAACTGTTGAATAATCTTGCCAGAGTGTTTAATCCGCTTCTATATATGTTGTCTATCTTTTTTTCTAAGCATAATTTATCATATCATATAGAAAGCAAGTTTAAGAATATTTTTTGTTGATTAAATCTCTTACATATGAACTTTTATGTCTGTCACTGTCAGGCTGCAAAAGTTGTAAAACAAGTTTACTCTGTCATTCCTGTCTATGATAAAATTGTTCCGGCTCTTCTTGCTGGCGGTGTATGGAATCTCCCAAAGACGTGTAGCTTTTCACCAGGTATTCCAGTTGGACCCATGTTGGCTAAACCAACTAAAGGAGTATCAGAAATTGTGGAGAAGTTTCAAGACATGGAGTTTACCTGCGAATACAAGTACGATGGAGAGCGTGCTCAGGTAATGATTCCTTGCTAAAGATATATGAAATAATTCTTGATGGATTGTAAAAATGATTATTTGATGCAGTAACTGTAAACGGTTCATGTAGATACATTATATGGAGAATGGTTCAGTAGAGATATATAGTCGAAATGCAGAACGGAATACTGGAAAGTTTCCAGATGTTGTTGCTGCTATCACAAGGTAATCTTTTCCTGGTATATATCTGTGGTTGTTGCCTTTATTAATTTGCAGAATTACTCCTCTTGTAACATGAACAATTTCGAAAGGAGCTAGACTTTATTGGATTTTTTCTAACATAAACCAAGAGCATCTCCAAGAGACTCTCTAATCATAAAGAGCATCTTAAGTTAAAACAGAGAGAGTACAATTTTTTATGCGCTCGAACAATACTCTATTTCGGTTCGTCATTTTACTTTTTTCAAGGATAATTTATATTGTTATTTTATTTTTAGTTAATGTCAATATTTTTAAATATCAATAAGACGGTAACCAATCAAATCAAATATAATTTGCATAATACAAGAATGAAATATTGGAAGTTCTGTTCATTAAATTATAAAGAGTGAGTTTGCCTCTCTACACTTGGGAAAACTAAATCCACTCTCTAAGGGATTGTTCTTTGAAGCTATATCCAAAGTAAAAAATTTATCAAATTAATATCAACCACATATTCTCCACAAAAAACAAATTTTCACACTTCCCAATAATCTTTCTTTACATTCCCATCACACATTCTTCTATAAATCAAACTCTCTTTCTCATAAAGCTCACAAGAACAAGCTCTAAACTAGAATATTAACTTAAAGAGGCTATTGGAGACAGTTTGTAAGACAGGACTGAGGATCTTAAGTTTAAAGAGCCTGTTGGAGATGCTCTAAAGCTGATCTGATTGAAATGGGTTTCTGTGAAAACTGATTCTCGTTTTCATATTTGTTAGGGTTCATCAGTATCATGTTGGGCTTCTTGTAAAATGTAAAAAGTTATACTGAAGTAGAGTATGAAATATCACAAGTTCGAATGTTGTGAACTCATTAGAGAACCAGTAGATGTTCTTTGAAAATATCGAATGCATGCCTTTCCGTCTGGAATAAAATCCTTGGATATTCTTCCACCTCTTTCATAGAATTCCTTTTAATTCGATTCCATTGGGATTCCACATCTAAGGATACCATTGTAATGGACTCTGCCTGTAGATTATTTAGAAGCTAACTTTATGAGTTCTTGGTCTTTCACACTTTGGTAGATGCATTATAGTCATTCATGCTAAAGCCACATATTTCTTACTTGGATGAATCTGAGTTTTCATCTGCTTTTCTATCAAAATGCAAAATTTAAAAAATTTATTCTGACACTATTATTTTTTAGTCTACGGTTACTAAATATTGACAATTTGACTGTAGATTGAAGAAACCTTCTATAACATCATTTGTTCTTGACTGTGAACTTGTTGCGTATGACCGTGAGAAGCAGAAGATCCTTCCTTTCCAGGTTGGTAACTTTCATGTTAGCTTTGATATTTCATTTTATATTTAAATGAGAAGTCTATGTTAGCTGCAGTCTTTGCCCACAAAGGAAGAAGTTAGGATTCCCTTAGGTTCAAAAACTACCTGTGTTCCTAATTCTTTGGGTTCTGGACTTTTATCTGGCAGCTATATCTCTTAATCAGAGTCTCTTTTGCTTAGTTTTTTCCTTTTCCTTTTAGCTTCTCTTTCCAGATGCATATTTTGTTTATGTGAAACATGACAGTTTGGTAGTTTGTACTATCAGTATTGATGTCGAAGACGATATCTTATGATGCCATGCACTTACCATAGTATGTCAATGGCAGGTCCTCAGCACACGAGCTCGTAAGAATGTCGTCATGAGTGACATCAAAGTTGATGTTTGCATATTTGCTTTTGATATATTGTATCTTAATGGTCGACAGCTTCTGCAGGAGCAGCTTGACATTCGTAGAGAGGTATGATATCGTTGTTCCTTTAGACTTCTATGTATTCATCTTATTGTTAGCTTTTGATGGATGATCCTGTCCTAAAATTTTTCTTTTTCTTTCGATGAGGTGGATGAGGATGTACATATTTTGAAAAATTTAGATCTTTTAGTGTGTTTGAGCCTTCTATTTAGGCTAGCATGCATAGCTACAATATTGCTTTGGGTGTTAAAAAACTGAAGGTCTTGAGCATCATTGCATGACTGTAACAATTGATCTGGAGCTTGAATGTCATCTTAGGATTCAGTTTCTGTGACATGTTAAGGTATAAAAGCTAAGAGCACTTGTTTCAGTGGTTAAAAGGAATTTTAAAAATTTTTATTTTTATTTTTTATAATAAAGACATGGCGCTGTTAACTCAATTACTAATCTTTATCCTGGATGATTCCAGAGTTTTCCTCTGACCCATTGCAAAAAAGTTGAAAGCTGAAATCCATTATTTGCCTCTTTTTCCTGCTGAAAGACTGAGTTCTTAACTCATTTATTTTAATATGGTTTGAGATCTTTCATGAATTAGATGAATGAATCAAGTGCTATCATATTCAAGATCTTCTTTTTCTTTTCTTTTTCCCTCAACTTTTCCCATCTAAATTTGGACTGTCAGAATGATAGTCTCTTCCTACTTTGTTATGTTCCACCTTGGCTTGAAATATTATTGACTTCTCAAGACTGGTTATGCAGCATCTTTACAAGTCATTTCAAGAAGAACGAGGCTTTTTCCAGTTCGCCACTGCTATAATATCAAATGATCTCGAGGAAATACAGAAGTTTCTTCAAGATGCTGTTGATTCTAGGTGAGTTACGAGTTCTTTTCATTTATAGCAAAAACTTATTTGATTAGTTGTATGAATTAAGCTGAATAGCTGATATGATACTTGTTCCAGGAAGAAAACTATAGATGCCCAGGAAGAAAACTATTGATGCTCTGTTTCTTTCTTTTTTTTTTTCATTTTCAGTTCATAGAGAGACATAATTGTCAATTTTACCTTTTTCAATCTCTAATTCTACTTTTTTTAAGTAATAGACTATATCACTGTTTTGAGCATTTTGAGATCATAATTTTCCAACATCAAATTAACACTGAATTATATCTGTAAAGTGAAGCTGTATCATAATGCTGATCATGAGAATCTCATGAAGTATCCTCTTGTGTTTAATGCCATTTACTCACCCTGCTTTACAGTTCAGAGGGGTTGATCATTAAAACATTGAAGAAAGATGCTACATATGAGCCTTCAAAACGGTCCAACAATTGGCTAAAGTTAAAAAAGGATTACATGGAAAGGCAAGTGTTCTGATATACTGCTTCAAAACCAAACGGGGAAAATTTTCTAGCATCATATGTGCCAAATGGTATGGCACCGTACGGCACATGTGGCGTGCATATGACACATATGGTGCTAGAATACTACTCAACAAAACTGCTTAAGCATATAAAAAACGTATATAGTAAATTTTTGTTCTCTACAGTATTGGTGACTCGTTGGATTTAGTGCCAATTGCTGCTTTCCACGGCAGGGGAAAACGCACTGGTATTTTATCAAAACTCTCTTCAGTCAGGATGATATCAATCATCTATTCATTCACTGTATCCTATACATTAGTATTCTACTATAGACTACATTTGTCTATAAAATATCCGTAAAACTGCACCATATTAATCACTTCTTTAAATTTATTTTTGTGTGATTTCTTTCTATTCTCTTTACTAGAGTTCAAGTCTACTATCCTCTGGTAGTTAATGGCAGTTCTTTTCCCATAGGTGTATATGGTGCCTTTCTCCTTGCCTGTTATGACAACAGCAATGAGGAATTTCAAAGCATCTGTAAAATAGGTACCTTTTTCTTCTTGCTGTAAGCGATTACAACGATCTTCTATGTGCATATTAATGGTGTTTCATGTCCATGTCTTGGTTATAAAACCGTCAATCTTGAATTTTGATTGCTAAAGGAAATTTGTAATTCTAGGCACTGGATTTTCTGAAGCAATGCTCGAAGAACGTTCTGCCAGCCTTCGTTCTAAAGTTATTCCCAAGCCAAAGGTAGGTTGGATTTCTATTTAGAGCTTGTTCTACTGAGCTTTATCTAAATCAAAAGTTGGTCAATGACTAATACCAACCACATATTTTCCCCAAAAAAATAAATTTTCACACTTCCTAGTAATCTTTCTATACATTCCCCCCACACATTCTCCGAAAAAATCAACTTTCAAAGATCCAAATTTACATAAAACTCCCAAGAACAAGCTCTAATTATTTAAGCAAGTTTCCCCTTTTCTGCATGATTTTCAGTGGAAAATATTATGTTACTCTTAACATATATGCCATTCCAGTCATACTACAGGTATTCAGATACAATAAATCCAGATGTCTGGTTTGAACCCACTGAGGTAGGGATCTTCGATGTTTGGTACACTATTGTTGAATTAATTCCATTCTCTATATTGTGCTCATTTCATGTCATTTATGTTTGGTTCAGTTCGTGCATAATAAAATTTCATGCTTCTGTTGGCAGTATGGAGATCAACGCAAATTACCAAGAACTTTGCTATTTATCTTTGCGATGATGATATTTGAATTTCAAGAAGAATTAGGTAGAGCTTTGAGATTTTACTTTGTCGGGCTGGGCTAGGGGATAGCATAACCTACCACAAAAATCCAATGGAAAGGATTGTATGTTATTATGATGGTGACTGACAAAAGAGAGTTTTAAGCTTATCAACTTGCATCTATCCATTTCGAATTTGTCCCTGTGTTCTGATATGAGAATTCTGGGTGTGAATGGAGAATCCTTTATATGTAAAAAGAGGCCTGTTGCCAACAAGAATTGATAGACTTGCTCTTAGTAACAGTTTCTTCTTGATATAGCTCAAGAATTTTGTTTATATCATCTCCTACGTTAATTCCTGTAGAAGTAGACTTTTCTGATAAGGATTGATAGACTTGCTCTGTTTAACAGTGCGTGTTACAGACAAGATGCTCATAAGATAAATGCAGCGGTAGTGAGGATGGTAAGTTGGGTGTGACAAAATACCAGGGAAACAGTAGAAGTTATCGTTACTGATGAGTGATGATTAAGGGAATGGTGAATTGTGGGGTCAGTACATTGTTTTTGTGTTAGACCTGGAGAGACGTGTTCATAAGAGCGAGGAGTTCCCATTTGTGATTTTTATGTATCTACTTGCTTTGGATCTTCTAGCAGATGTAGCGTCAACTGAATTGGGTAGAGTGGCAAAAAGTAGTTTTTTGTCATCTCCAAATTTATCAGTAAATAGGGTCTGCAGGTTTTATGCCATTAAAAATTTGTAATTTGTAGAATTGTAGGAGTGTTGAAAATTTCACGGGACGAGTGAGGCTAAGTTTATGTTGTTGAAGAACAAGACGAGGGAGAATATTATATCTGTTTACTGATAAGCTTAGTACACAAGTTATCTGATATCTGCTGAATTTTGCTTTTGAACATTTCTTAGATCTTTTATCAGATAATGCAAATATAATATTAAGTTTCAACCAGAAAAGTCAGAGACTCAGAACAGTAGCGTCTACAATTATGGTGATTCGCTTTGAGTTGCATTGTCCTTGAAGGTCTGGGAGGTAAAAGCTGCAGATCTGACTATAAGCCCAGTTCATCGTGCTGCCATTGGTATTGTAGATCCGGATAAGGTACCCTTTGCTCTCTCAATTAGCATGAGTCTTTAGTCTGGCATGTCCATTTTCTTACATTAAGTATGGAGAAGTAAATCTTGAGCAAAATACTGGAAATCCCACTGTTGGGCAGTGTATAGTGGATAACTTTGGTATCGGTTCACAAGGCCACATCTTCTGATCATGTTGTTTCTTTTATCAGCTTCTCTATTGGAATGTGAGGAATTGGACATTATCAAAGAAGAAAAACAAGCTAAAATCTTGTTCACTATACTTTCAAGTCACATTCAATACCGAATAGGCGAATGCTCTGAGCATGCACCTCTCTCTCTCTGTCTCTCTGTTCTCTTTTTTTTTTTTTTGCCACCCCCCTTCTTTTCTTTTTTTTGGTTGGTGTTTTGACTTCAGAATCTATGAGAATTGAAAGTTACATGTAGGTTGGAAAGCCGGCTTTTCCTTAATTATAGGTTTCCACATTCCGTCATCAAGTTTATCTTTTGTTCAAAAAGGGGATCTCGCTGCGATTTCCTCGCTTGCTTCGTATCCGAGAAGATAAGAGTCCTGAGCAGGCCTCATCATCTGATATGGTATAAAAGATCTTTTTTATTGGTTTTTTCTAATATCTTCTCAGAGCAGCTTGATTTTTAGTGTGTTGACTTCACATTTGGTGTTGGTCCCATCAGGTTGCTGAGATGTATAGTGCTCAGAAGCACTCCCAACGAGACAATCAAGATGAAAAGGACGACGATTGAGGAATTTAGGATATCGTAGACTCCACGTGCATGGGTTGGAAGACGTGGTATGTGGACACCTTTGTTAAATATAACGCGACTGGATGGGATGACAAAACAACTCATTAAGATTTTCCTGCACGTCTTTCTTCTTTAGCTCCATCCAGTGAACATGTAGCATAAGCATTAATCGATAGGATGGGAGAAGGATGATGATAGGGTGTCAGTGTCATGTCCATCTGATTTTCTCTATCAAACGCGTTATGAAAAAAGGTTGACTGACATTTATCATATGAATATGTTATGCCTGGCTGGATTATGACCTTACATATTGGATACTACTACACTGATTCAACTGAATGAATTGTGGGCCAAGAAAAAAGTGATCCGGCCGTTGAATTTGAGTGTTCATTTTTGGCGTGTGGACCAGTTTTTGAAGAGATTTCCTGGGGTTGGACCCGACCCCTCGGAATTTATCCGTCATTTTCTGCTGAAAGTTCGTTTCCCCACCTGTTTTTTCATTCCCTACTGAGCCTCTTGAAATATATTTCTCAATATTTTAGGAGAAATTCATCTTTGTTTATTTTATTGTTATTGTTATTTTTTAAGGGAAAAAGGGGACAGCTTCGATGCTGTAACTGGTGAAATTCTACACATGTTTTTTAGAATAATGTTAAGTAGTGCTAATGGTATCTAGCACCAATCTAAGTGCTAACATACGGGACTTTAAATGATAAATGAAGCTAAAAGACTTGTATATATGACTTGATTTAATTTATCGTTTAATGCCAGTTGGACTGACACTAAATGCCAGAGATATTATATAGCATTATTATTCTTTTTGACGTTAAAGTGAAATTGATTTGCATGTCAAGATATCTATTTATTAAGATGGCAAGTGACTTGCGTAACAACATTTTTGGTAAGTTTTGTGAAAATTTGGAAGCTTTGATGACATGTTTAGTATGCTGGATTAAATTGCATTTGAAAAATTATTAAGACACAATCCATCGAATAATAAGAGGTAGATGTGTCGTTTCCCCGCATCAAGCTTAGATTCTAATTCAATTTTTTCACTTGCACAATCAATTTTTGGCAGCCTGTACAATTGCTTCCTAATCTTGACTAGTTGGCTGGTAACTCTGGAAATTGATCAGTACAAACAGAAAGTGGTAAAATTTTAAACCGTGTCAATGTAGCAGACCAACTGTTCGATATTTTGGCTCAATGGAAGGAGCAAACTCAAAACATGGACCTTTTTTCCCGCCCATCTTGCCACAGTTGTTTACGTTGCTCGTCATAGTTATATTGCTTGATGATTCCTGGTGAATGGGGTGAGTTTGTTTTAGTGGTGGTGCTGGAATTACTGCAGGTGATGGTGGAATCTGATGGGTGTCAAATGGTGGTGGAGGGTGGTGCCACTGGGGGAGAGGGCCGGCAAGAAGGAGGGTTTGGAGCAGTGGCCCTGCTTCTATTACTGCTTGCAAAAGCTTGCCTTTCATTGGCAATGGTTTGTTAGGCACTATAGGTAACTCTGCTGAAGTATCAGGTGGTGGTGGTGGTGGCATTGATGTCACTACCACCTGGGTTGGTGATGAAACCATGCTTTCTTCAAAATCTGAGGAAGGAAATCCATCAATTCCCTTTCTGGGCTCATCTTCAACTTCAATGGCAGTGGTTGATTTTTGGAGCAGAAGATTCTCAGACAACATTTTTTGGCATTTGTATTTTGCTTCATCCCTCTCTCTGATGGCTCTGCTAAGCATAATCTTGAGTTGGAGTATCTGCTCATCTCTCAATTTGAGCTCCTCTTGTGCCTTCAATCTTGTGTCCTCCAACTCCTCACTCAGCAAAACAGATTGCCTCAGCTCGTCAATACCCTGTCCAAAACACATCCGTATCTTGTCTGGTAATACGAATACAAAACAAAGAACAAAGATAACACAGAGATGATGTCCGTTGTGCTACACAATCATGCCACATTTTACTGAGAACGACGAAAGGAAGAATGAAGATGCATGTCTAGTAACTAGTAAGTATAATAAAGAGATTTCTCTCACCTTTTCTGGAAAGAAGTTTAGCCAACTGTGAGCTTCCATGCCTTTCAAATGGATAAAGTGTGAGTCTTGGATGGAGGGTGGGGTAGGATTAGAGAATGAGAGATTGAAGGGATAAGCGTAATTAGTTATGCCCCTTATAAGGACTACTTAATGGTACTGTTTTCTTAATCAAAATCATAGTTGTGTGAACTATATTTTCTAGGCAGAAGTTGTAGAATACTGGACTATAGCACAACATGCCAAGAAACTGCATAGGACATACCTAAAATTCCTTCTATTTCATTTGACTAAAATGTCTAATGTAAATATGTCCATGTCGAGGGTGGACAGAGGTGTCCAAATTTTGGGTTGATAGTCAGTTGTTTCGGGCCAAGATATTCGGGTTGATTGTCAACATTGTTCTATATTTCGATATTATGCACGTTAAGATTTTATTTAATGTCCCCCTTTGGGCTAACAAACAACCATTTTACAAAAATAAAGAATAATAAGAAAAAGAAGCAATGTGTCCATGTCATACATTGTCAACGTGAAATTATTCAACAATTTGTATATCTGATGGAAAATACTATTTGTAAGTAATTATTTACACAATTTTTTTTTATAAATAGTGGTAAATTCACAATCTTACCCTTACTCTTGTGTATTGTATTGATTGGGGAGAAATAATTTAAGGATAAGACGTTGAATTTATCTTATTTTGTTAACGATTGCCTACAAAAGCGGGACTCATACTTGATAACATTATATATGTATACACGACTGCTGTTTCTAAGAAGTATTATATATAGCTCCCGGATCAAATAGCTTTGCAATATAATTTTACGTCTTACTTTGAAGCTTGACTAATTGGCGAAACATTTTCAAACGCGAGTGTGCTAGAATATGTGAAAATGTTCCAATTTCCTCAAGGGTCAATTTCTTGTTGAATAAGAATATTTGTTAGCAAATTCTTGAGCACATGGGCTGCCAATTTTTGTGAAGTTAGGTCTTAGTCCACCCACCCACTATTTGAATACAGGGCACAATACAAAGACAAAAGAGACTTTGACGCGGTAGAATTGGTGCCCCACAATACATCGCCCCTGATAATTTGGGGGCCTGACAAATATTGCTATTAGGCCACAAGAGAGGCCCAATACAGCTTGATCATCAGAAGTGCAATGACTTTAAGAAGGCCTGATATACACAATTTTTTGTTTTTCTTTTAAAAAGGTAAAATCCCCAGTTTACTTCATTTCATCAGGAATTCAGGATTGAGATCCATTACAAAACCACCAGGAGGAGCTTCCCTCCATACACCCAAGAAAAAACTATGAAAACCGAACTTTGCTATACAATGGGCAACATTATTTGCACTTCTAGTAATTAAGTTACATTGAGGTAAAAAGAACTTCTCCATGAGCTTGACAATCTTTTGAATCACAACTACCCCTCTTCTCGCACTTGCATCGTGTTTTCGAAGTGCATTTCACGGCCAAAGTGCTATCAGATTCAACAGTGGATATTTCAAGTTCCACTTAAATTACAACTGGGATACCCACTAAAATAGCCATACATTCTCCAATAAAACGTCCCAAGTTTCCCCAAAGAACTCTAGATGCTCCAAGGACAAATTGATCGGACAATAACACCAACTGCAAAAGGATTTCTCCCACATTTTACAGCCCCGTCATCATTCATCTTTTAACTTCCCCGAAACTGGCTTCGTTCATTTCATTTTCCCCGTTGGCATATTCCGAGCTCTACCACTAAAACCTTCTATTGATTGCCTAGCCAACTTATATTCGACGAGAATGCTTGAGGCCATGTTCAGAGCATGCTTGGGTAAGGATTGTCGGTTCTCATGAACTTTCCTGTTCCTTCGTAACCAACTTCTCCAAATTAACATCACAAATTCCTCAAACTCTTCCAGCTGAAATGATCATCTCCATGCTTTCAAAATAATATCCCCTACGGTAGAATGTTCGTTTTCCATCAAATAAGAGCAAAAAATACTTCCCTCCCACATCTCTGTAGGCCATTCACAATTAAAAGAACACTGCATGGGCGCTAGTTTCACTAATCTGTCTGCATCGAGAACAAAACGGATCAGCTAATATTTTCCTTCTCCATAGGCTCAACCGAGTTGGAAGAATATCAAGCATTCATTTTTTATTTACTTTCAAAAAAAGTTTATTTATTTATTAAAACCAAAATTATAATTAAATTTTTATAATCACATAACTCCAATCTCACATCTCGGCAGTTTCCTCACCAGCCCACCGCCCCTTGTCTTCTCTCTTCTCGGATAGCCACTAACTTTGCCGGTGTTCAATACAAGAACTACCATCCACCAGCCGCCGTGCAATATCTTCACGGTTTGCATTATGTTTTTAAATTTGTTTCAGTTTTATATTGTATTTGATTTGTTTCTTGGTGGAGACGGTTTTGTTGAATTTGTTTCAGTTTGGATGAGTGGGTGATGGTGATGGTGGTGACGGGATGGCAAGGTTGGTGCATTATGCTGTGATACCTTGAAGGATAAGGGGTCGATGCTTGGGGGTTGCAACGGCTTGTCGATACTCCGAGGTGAGGCTGCTAGTCGATACTCCAGTGCGTGTGACCGCCGATCGAAGTGTTTGATACTTTCAAATTAAGAAAATAAAATAAAATAAAATTAACAGAAAATATTATAAAATAACAAATTAACAGAAAATAAAGAATGGTAAATTTGAATGAAATGGGTGTTTTTTTTGCAATTGTCCCGGTTTTAAGGTACTTGATACCCCACCCTGGGGTAAATATCAAAAGCGAGCTTGGTTAGGCCCAAATAGTATTCCATTAGGCCCCCAAAGAGGCCCAATACAGCTTCATCCACCAATAGTATAATGGGTGTAAATAAGCCCAATAGAAGCAAATATTCGGCTGCTTGAAATTTAATCGATTTCGTTCAGCCCAAAATAATATTCTATTGGGTTGAAAAGAGACTCAATATAGCTTGATCCATCAGAACTGTAATCGGTTTAAACAGGCCCAAACGAAGCTTATATTGGGCTGAATAGAAACTTAATGGGCTCCGTTAGGCCCAAAAATATATTCTAGTGGGTCCAAAAGAGCCCCACTACAGAACAATACAGGTTAATCAGAAGTGGAATATAGGAAGGCCCAAATAAGCATATATTGGGCCGCTTTGAAATTTGATGGGCTTTACTCGGCCCAAAATAATAATCTATTGGGCGCCAAAAGAGGCCCTCCATCCTTCAGAACTGTAATAGGCTCAAGCAGGCCCAAAAGATGCTTCTATTGGGCCAACTAGAAATTTAATTGGCTTCATTCGGCCCAAGATGACATTCCTGGCCCAATACAGCTTGGTCCATCAGAAGTTTAATGGGTTTAAGCAGGCCCATTATCCTCAATCCTCTTATTGGGCTCGTACCCTTGTATTGGCCTACTGGGCCAGGTTAGTTGGGATTTTTAATCCTTGCTTTAATGATTGGCCTATGAGGAAAGTTGGATCGGAAAATTTTGGCCCCATAACGCCATACACTATTGGGCTAAAAAGACAAAGTCAGGTCTCTCGATCCATTCGCCTTCTTTATTAAGCCCGTTAGCAAAATAAACGCAATTATTTTTTCTCCTATAGTTGGGCCGACTTATTGGGCCCGTTACCAGCAATCCTTTTATTTGGGTCATACTATTGTGTTGGCTTATTTGGTTAAGGGGCTAAGGTTAAGGCCCTGAGATATAGAGATACCAGGTTCGTTCTCCCCATGTGGGGGTTTATCTACATTTTATATGTAGTTTGTAGTCTCTTGTATAAGAGTTTGATTGATTTCTATTGTTGCTTTATGTGTACTGTCTTTCAAAAAGATATATATTTATATGCGTTTGTACTGTCATAATGTTGATTGTAATTGTACTTAGAAAAAAAAACATTAATATTTCATATGAAAAATCCGTCCTAGCCGAACACATTGGTGGTGTGTAACGGTGCTTTCAAAGCTTCAAAGCCTGAACAATTATTCCAAGATCTAAAATCAATTATTAGATAAGGTACGAATTCTAAAATCCTTGATATCGTACTTGTCGTTCAGTCACTGTGGCTCAAAATTTAACCCATCTATCGTCTTTGTGGGAAAATCCTAGTCAGAGCATTTGGTTGAGGCCGGGTCATGACGACTCCTGAAGGTTTTTATAGAACAACGAGTTAGATAAATGTTATTGATGCTGTCATTTTGCCAATGCGTGTAAAGCTTGAATTTCATCCTTCGTGATGTAATTACTAGACATTACTATTATTTACTACCCCTCGCTCTTTATTTGCAACTAGATTCTCACTCGTACGTTACACGGGAAGATCCTAACTCAAATAATAAAAGTTGAATCATTCACATTTTTTAAGGATATTCAAAGAGAATAGATACCCAATAATTAATCCATACACTTTTTATTCATTTATTTTGTGAGGAGTTTGAACATCATATTATAGCTAGATTAACGCATTCAATTAAATTCATTCTTTTCTGAATCTTATATCTTAGAATGATGGATTGGATATTGATGACTTTTGAATGGTAATTGAGATGTGTCACTGACAAAGAGGATGGACAATGCAACTACAAAATAATAAGTGTAATTATGAAAAGCATAAAGCACAATTAAAGGACAATACAATAGACAGTTCAAGGTGAACTAATTCAAGTTACAAAATACTTCTTTATAAACAATATTAGTAGTGGAATTCCCCGAACGGCCATATTCGTCAGTGATCAAAATCTTCAAACCCCGTCGACTGGTAACTCTAGACACACCTACATAGAATTGTCCATGAGTAAAAATCGGTCTTGACAAATATATTCCAACTTGAGTAAGTGATTGTCCCTATTTATAGTCTAGAAAAAACCCTCAGTAGAACAAATCCCTAAATTAGAGTTTGTTATGGAATTAAACATAAATCCTGAAAAAAATATAGAACTCATCAGCAAATACCTATTGGATAAGCCATTAAATATCAGAGGAAGAACCCAATTTGAAGCCAAAAAAGAATTGAGTATGATTCCCAGAAGTGTAAGTCTCCAGTGAACGCAGGAATCGTCCCAACCAACGAACAACTCAGCACAATCCATCGATAAGAGATAAAGATTAGAGGAAGAAAGGTAAATAATAAGATATCTAAAAAATTTACATGAAAAAGAAACTTTAACCATGTATTCTGCGTGAGTTATCAGATAAGCAAGAGAGAGAAGAATGATCGATGGAATCCATAGAGATAGAGAAAGCTAACATATTATATTATATTAAATACATAAATAAATAAATAAAGGAAGATAAATCTTAATTGACCACATGTATTACCACCGTTAAGGGCTAAAAAGACCATACAACTCCCGCTTAAGGCATTTTTGGCGGGAAAATTGTGGTAAAAGCACATCGCAGCTCTTCTCATATTATATATATATATATATATATAGATGTGTTCGGCCAATCTTTCTCATTTTGGGGACCATGATTTTTTAGATTCTCAAAGTAAAAATATTAATTATACTAACACTAGTAATTTTTTTACTTTTTTTTTTCTAAACCAATAATGTCATGCACGATTGTTTGAAATCATTTTCCAAAGCCCAAACACATTGTTACGGCACATTACATAAAATTTATTTCCATACGAGTGTTGTTTGAGATTGTTTGATTCATTTGCACCAGTAACCAAAACAAAGCCAAAAAGAAGTGAAGGAAATGGACCGGGTGACTATGTAAGGAACAAAATCCAAAAAAAAAAAAAAAAAGAAAGAAAAGAAAAAAAAAAGTGTTCCATATATAAAGTGTTACTTACTCCCATTGTTACTTACCTTATGTAAGAGCACATTTAATGTTAGGTAAAAACCCAACAAAACCAATTAATGTATTGGGGGAATGGGGGGGGGATGTTATTTTGGAGGGGGAATTGGGTAGAAGATATTTTGAAAACAATTGAATATCAATTGTATGATTAAAAAAAAATGTAATGGCAAAATAATTTGTAAAAAATTTTTAAAAAATAAAAAAAATCCTCTAACACTATAATCACTAGATTTTCTCCATATGCTTAGCTGGGAATAGCCTTTTTTCCCCTAAGTTTTTTTTTTTTAGCTTTTTTCCCCTAACATTAATCTTGCTCTAAGTGTTAATTTTCTCTTATCATTATTATCTTCGTAATTAGGCTTGGCTTTGTCAAACAATTATTATTATTATTATTTTTGGTTAACTCTTACTTTTTTTTGGTTTTCTTCTGGGGAGTTTTTTGTGGGTTTGTTACCAAATTGGAATTTTTTTTAAATTTTTGTTACAGTGTTTTTTTTTTTTTTTTTGGCTTCGACGTGGTGATTGCAGTGACTGGCGGCTTTGGTGGAAGTTTGTACTTAGTAATAATATTATTCAAATTTAATAAAAACATATTTAGGGGTAGTTTTACAATGAAAATAGCATTTTTCCAATTAATTTTAATCGAAATGTATTATTCAAAACCCTATAAAAATCTTACACCAATATGATCAATGGAAATCCAATTAGAATTGAGAGAAGTAGGTAACTCGACTACCGCGTGTGTAGATGATCATTAGTATGCATTATGAGTTATGACGTGTCATTTGTATGCTGCTAATACAGCATAAATTAAAGAAAATGAGTCAACTCCACTATTTGTAATTATATTAACATCAATATTTGATATGAAAAAATGTCTTGATGCATCTCGCCAACCTAAGAGCATTCTTGGAATCTCATACAAACTATAGTAAATTTTACGTAAGAAAGCAAGCACACGATACGATAGGATGGTTCTCTAACATCCAACACAGAGCCCTCACACAAGGGATAATTTCGCGGAGTTGAGAATTAATCAACTTCAAAAGCAAATGGTTCCGCATTCAGGAAGACCGTGGTTGAAACATCGGTAGTATGTAACGATGCCTTCAAAAGCTTCAAAGCCTGAAAAATTACTTTGATGATCAATTGAAGCATGCTCAATATTTGACGAACTTAATGAATAATTAAACTTTGGACCAGAAATCTTAAGGTATGTATATACCTCATTCATCCCCATGTCTACCTCCTTTGCTTGTAATGAAGCCAAATCCTTGATGTTGTACTTGTTCAAGAAAGTAATGCCGGATATGGTGGACAAAGGCTCCACAACCAGATCATCCATTATCATGTAAGTCACCACACCTTTAACAAATCCAGCACCCTGATTCGGCTCATCTAATTTCTTCGCGGGACGAGCCACATATGTCAAAATTCTGGTCATTGGTCGGGAGCAGGTGGCGCATGGTGTCTCAGGATTATCGGAGAAGCTGTATTGACGACTGGGAGTCGAACTGCCAAAAATGGAAGTCGGACTGCCAAAAATGGGTACCGGATTGCCAAACTTGCGGCTCGAACTGGCAAGGCTAGAGCCACTGCCAGAACTGGTACCCTGATAATAATTGGAATTTTGATGGCAATTGTTGCAACAGTAATAGATTTTTTGAGCTGCAGGTTTATCAGTAAGAAAGGCTAGAGGAACACTAGAAATGGGGTTTGATGCCATTGGTTTCAAGAGTGTATCTTTGTTATTGCCTCTAATATGTAAGTGTCATCCAAATTCTCAAGATCCGTGCCCATGATTTAGACCATAATTCAATTCAAACCGTCACTCTTTTATGGCCTCAATAGTCTCTAATGAAATTGCAAGTTTCATTTACTCCACAAAGAAAAAAAAGGAAAAGAAATTGCAAGTTTCAAACGCAAAGCCTTGCAGCAATGATACAACGCTTGCTTGGCTAAGCTTCAAAATATATAGAGTCACACATCATTTAAGTGTTGAATAAGGAAAAGAGTTAGATAATTATCAACGAACTCAAGAATTTACCTCAAAATTTAAGTTAAGATTTCCTGATCTTCAAGTATTACAAGCACTAGGATCAACTTGAAGCCATTTCCTAGAAATGGGCTGATTATGAAGGGGAAGAGAGGTGAACACTTTTGCAGAAAAAGTGAGTGAAATAATGCGAAAGATATCAGTGTAGAAGGCACTTTCCAATACATATAAAGCTTAATACCTCCTATCCTACAACAAAAAAGTGGGTGAAATAATGCAAATAGGACAATTAATAAAATTACCAAATTCAACAAAGTACATTCACATATGGCCCATTTAAAAAACTTGTGCAAAAATAACTATTTTTGAGTAAAATTACATTATTGCCTTTAAATAATAATTTTCCTTTATATCTGTATATCTCTACAGTTTATTTATATATCTCTATAATTATAATTATGAGTGCTGATTCTGGACACTACAGTTTGATAAAAAATGTCCATGCAATTTATCTGTATATTTTGACGTTTAATCGGGATAATTCTCGACGGTTATCTGTATATCTATATAGTTAAACAGTAGATCTCGACAGTTATATACAATAAATCTAAACAGTTTCCTTTCTTGACAGTTGGGATTCACGCGTCATCTGTGCGTGCAGCCTATGCGCCTCACGCGCCGACTCATTCCTGTCATGGACGGATGCAATTGGCTTTGTCTCATCATTCTGAGCAACTTTCCCTTCTGCACCGACGTCAAAGTCATGTCCGATCGCTATAAATCTGATGATGAACTTTTGAGACAAGTCTTGATTTGAGGTTTCTTCAATTATGAAATTTTGCGTTGGCAGGCAATTTAGACATTGTTAAGCCGGTGTCAAGAAATATTTTGATGAGTTCAATTGTTTGGATTAGTACTCGGATAAAGAGATCAAAGAATTAGGGCTTTTAAAATTGATATTAGAATTTTTGTTTATGAGCAATTTTGACTAAAAAATAAGAAAATAGACATTTTTATGTAAGTTTAAAAAGTAGAGACTTTTAAACTTGACACATTAAAAGTGACCGTATTTTACAATTTCCTCATAACGCAAAAGATATCAGCGTGAAAACCGAAGCTGTATAATTACCCCGATAAATAATTGACGATGACACTTTCCAATATGTGTAAAGCTTAATACCTCCCATCATACAACAATCTCACGGCTGAGTCACACCACACATGAAATAGTGCCAAGCTATACATATATTCATATGATAAAAATTCTTGTATATTCTCATTCTGTTTCTTGCTAGCTAAAATTTTAACTTTTTAGAAAAAAAGAGATTGTTGTTTGGGATGTGTAGTGGAAAAATAGAAAGAGATTATAGGGAATTGTGAAAAAGTGAAAATATTTTGTTAGTGTGAACTTAAATTTTTGAGTTTTTTATAGTGAAAAAATAAATTACAGAGAGCGAGATGTAATTTCAATTAAGGAAATCAAATCCTATCATCTTGTGACATGTTGACACCAAAAATAGTCCATTGAGCCAACAACAAAGAAATCGGAAGGAAGGTGATAAAAAGTCAACATGGTATGGATTTCTTGAAATGACTTTGGTTGAATCAAACCCGTAAGATGGAATTTCATCATCTCCACCATGTCTAATATATTTCTCCTCTATCCCCAGTTAGAATTTCTCAAAGAAATGGAGATCACGAAAGGTCATGAAAATGATATAAAACCGCATACATAGCACTATATAGTGCTATACAGACATGTAACATGTATTAATGTACACTACATAATTGTAATTTTTCATATAATGTGTTTTGATATACACTATATAATTATATGATATTATATAATATTATAACATATGATGTTAGTTGAAACTCTATTTTTTTGGCTCCTGAAAATGAGGCAAAAGTGCTTTGTCAGAGTCAAGAGAATAGAAGAAAAAGTTGTTGCGCTCTCCCTCATTTCCAGCAGCTTGCCTCCCTCCTTTTTCTGTCGTTTCCGGCAGAGGAAGGGGAGGAAGATTCCCCCCTTTCAACTGCCTGAAATAGCAGCAAGTTTCCCCCTTTCCTCTGTCGGAAACAACAGAAAAAAGAGGGAGACTCCCCCTTCACGGTCGGAAATGGCAGCCAAAATTTTTATTTTTATATATTTTTTAATTTTAAATTTTTTTTTTAAATTTAAGGAGTAGGAATATTGAGATAATTTGGCCAATGACTTAATGGAATTTCGGATGAATTCCATCAAGAGGGACCTTTTGTGTGTATTTATGAAAAGTTGAGGACCCAACACGCTGAAAAAAAATTAAGGACCCAAGCGATTCTAAAGTTACCCTTTTTACTTACGGGCTATGTATTTAATTGTTATTCAGACAATATTTTTGACAAGGATACAAATTGCACTCTATTATCCAAACATAATAGCATGTCAAGACATAGCATAATTAACCCAGTCAAGTATTATTTGAGAAAGAAAACAAAAGATACGACGTCAAGTTCAAAATCACACAATCTCCGAATAAGAAGTTTAATCATCATCATCATCATCATCATCTTCTTCTTCTTCTTCTTCTAATATATCTTCGGCTGTTCTTATTCTAGTCACATTCATCCTTCAAGAAAACAGTGGTTAGAACCTTGCTGGTATGCAGGGATGCCTTCAAAAGCTTCAACGCCTGAAGAAGTATCAGATTAAAGTATCAAAACAAATTTACACTATAACAAGTTAAGAATTGACCTTAAAACAGACTACTTGGACGTACCTCATTCATCCCCAAGTCAACTTCCTTTTCCTGTAATGCAGACAATTCCTTGACATCAAATTGGTTAAGTAAAGAAATGCTGGATATGGTGGACAAAGGTTTCACAACCAGATCATCGGTTACCATGTAAGGCACCGCCTCTTTAACAAATCAGCCTTCTTTAGCTACATCCATCTTTGAGGAAGGAGCAACAGGCGTGATAGGTCTATACATTATATTAGAGCATAAAAAGCAACGTGTATTTGGTTCATAGGAAAAAAAGAAGTGGCTATGGGTAAAATGTCTATTGCAATGACCACAAATGTAATAGGTTTTTGGAGTTGGTTTGTCAGTGAGCATCAATAAAGAAACAGAAGTAAATGGATTTGCTATCAATTAGGGATCGCTATCACTTATCAAATCGAATACGAAATTAATTGGAAGTTTTATTTAAAAAAAAAAAGAACATAGTATTTTTTATGATTCGTAAACATAAGTATAACACGTCTCTAAACTAATAAATTTTTAAAAATCTGTAACCTTGATTGTAAATTTCAATTTTTTATAATTTTTAAAGAATTTTTTATATGGTTATTGTATTGCAATAATCAAATTGATTTTTTAAAATTATAATACTCAAATTTGCTGATTCTATGATTAAATTGTAATTTTTTGATATTTTCCTATGGAACAACTTAAGTCTTACTGTATTTAGAGTTGTATTATCTATTTGAGAGATAGACCGAACGTTGATACAATTGCACTGTAATAATTGTTTAACAATTTTTATTAAACATTTTATTTTTATTGAATCACCTCAATTAATTTTTATTTATATATGTACAATTAACTAGTACTGTAATTCAAACAAGTGTTACAATAGTTAAGTTTCTCACATTCCAGATGGGTGGACCTGGGTTAGAACACACATGCCCCCTCCCTTATACCCATTATATCAGGCAAAAAAAAAAAAAAAAGAAGCAAAGAAAAGAAGAATTAACTTGTGTAAAATGTGTCACCGATAAATAAATTTAAATATAATAGAATGATTATAAAAACTTATGTCTCATAATGTTACAATGACTCAACTGACTGTATTAATAATTTATATTAAATTTTTATATAAAAATTCATTCACATTTGTTATTAGAGTAATTATAGGGAGAAATGTTTGTTTGACATGAATAACTGATATTGATTCCCCTCTCTTTCATTATATGCACTGTATAAAAAAAAAAGAGAATTAGCTGGTGAAAAATGTGTTATCGGCAAATAAATCTAAATATGATAGAATGATTATAAAAACTTATGTCTCATAATATTAATGTACGATTCAACTGGATGTATTAATAATTTATTAAATTTTTGTATAAAAATTCATTGAAATTTGTTATTAGAGTAATTTTAAGTAGATATATTTTTCTAATATGAATAACTGATATTTGTTAGTTGGTAAACGTGAATTGGTTGTTTATAGGCAAGTGGTGAATTTGAAGGCCCATAATCATCCAATACATAGTTAACAACTAAACATGTCACTTTTTCATGTCAGATAAATATGTCTCTTTATAATTACTATTGTTATTATTACTTTTAGATCTCATACAACGCACGGGTGAGAATCTTAGTAAGAATATAATAATTCAATTATTATTCATTTGCAATATATAGGAGATTTCACTCAACTTAAAAAGTATCAAAACATATATATTTATCAACAATCAACCATCATAACATGAACCGTACGGATTGAAACTTTGGATGAAAACCTTTTCAACAAGTTAAAAATTTCCTTGAAAAACGGAAAAATATAAGATTCAAGTTCAAAGAGATGGTGCTAATTTCAAGTCTCAACATTAGAGATAGAACCATCCCCGCACTAAACTTTGTCGCCGACGGTACCATCTTTACGTACAAAGAATTATGTACAGTCCATTGTAGTTGAAACACCTTGACTGGTTGCCTACAGGGGCACGCTTCCACAACCCCAACAACCTCAATGTGAATTCTTCTTGTTATTAGTATTATTATGCAATTAGATTAGTAATTTGTTACTTTAATAAGTCCATATAGTCATATACAGTCTTAATTAGTTACTTTTGACCATTGCTGATTTGTAAATCAAGAAGCCATTCAAGCCGAACAATGTTCTAATTAATTTCCTTGCAACTTAATTAGTGTAATAATAATCATTCAATAATATTAGTTGATTAATCATTCATTTCATAAGTGCATATAATAGAGCTAGAAAATACTGAAAGCAACCTTTTTCAACTGATAATTGACAGACTAAACCAAAAGTAAAGGAAATACTAATATCAAATGCATTCGCAGGCTTTACTTCATCAGCAATCTTCATTTTTAAATCATTATTTCATTGAAATAGTAGGCCAAGTGCATTCTTGTCTTCACACATCATTCAGGAAGACGGTAGTCAGGACATTGTTGGAAAGCAGAGATGCCTTCAAAAGTTTCAAAGCCTGAACAAGTAAAACACACGTAAAGTCTGTGAAAATATAGGGAGATGAAAAGAGAAAAAATAAACTAAATAGATCATGCTTTTTTTCTCAAGGAAAAAATTACCTCATTCATCCCCACGGTGACCTCCTTTTCCTGTAGTTCACCCACTGCCTTAACATTAAACTTGTTGAGAAGAGTTATGGTGGAAATGGTGGATACAGGCTTCACAGTCAGATTATCCATTATCATATAAGTCACCACGCCTTTCACAAAACCACCGCCCTCATTCAACCCTTCAGCAATCGGTGGAGGAGCAACATATGGCATAACAGTGGCCATTTTTTGGCGACAGCTTGGGCAAATTGCACGGGGATCATCAGTAACTCTATAACCACAAAAGGAACCACATCGATAAAAGGCTTTTGAAGTTGATACATCATTCTGCAGCAAGAGAGGAACCGAAGCGAAGGGATTTGGTGCATTTGGTTTCAGTAGTACGTCCTTGTTCTGCCCCAGCTGAATGTAGCAATCGTTCAGATTTTCAACACTGTCATAGAGATTTCCCAAGCAGCCCACCATTCCTTTTCTTCCAAGTAGCCTAACAACAGTAGCCACAGGCAATGAAAGAATGTGAAAAATAAAATCGACAAAGTCCTTGCCAGCTTCAGCAAATAAAGCTTTCTTGCCTTTTGTATCTATCAAGAGCTTCAATGCCACCTTTGGCTCTTCCGATCTCTTTTGGAATGCTAGCTCAAGAGTACTTGTTTAGTTAGAAACACCTTCCTAGGAATGGGCTGATGATGAAGGGGAAGAGGATTGAATATTTATGCAGAAAAGATGAGTGAAATAATGCAAAAGATATCAGTGTGAAAGCTAAAGCTGTATAATAATTTTGATTAAATAATTGATGCTCACACTTTCCAATACGTGTAAAGCTTAATACCTCCCATCATACAATAAAAATTCTTGTGTACCCTCATTCTATTTCTTAGTTGTTAAGATTTTAGCTTTTCAGAAAAGAAAAGAGAGGGAAAAAAAAAAAAAAAGGAGAGAGATTCTTGTATAGAATGTGCCGCGAAGAAGTAGAAAGAGATTACAGGAATTATGAAAAAAATGAAAATATTTGATTCGTGTGAGTATGAATTGTTGAGTTTTTGTAGCCAAAAAATAAATTGTAGAGAACGAGATGTAAATTTAGTTAACGAAATCAAATCCCCTCCTCGTGCGACACACATGTACTTTGTAAATTTCAGTGATGCTACATGTTAAGATGAGTATACAAATGAGTTTACAGATAGAGAATAAAGTTATAATTTTATCAATATATTCTTTCTTTTATTGCACAGCATGGGGCAAAATTGTAATTTCAAACTCTTTCTGTAAACACATCTATACATTTATCTGTACAAGTAGATTAATCTGGTAAATTTTTACTATTTAACTCCACGCATTCTGTCTATAAAATTTATATATAATATAGTTTTTCTTAGAGATAGCATTATCAGCACTAGATACTATATAAATGGTTTCTATTGAGTTAGATTATACACTGTATATAGAGTCCAACTGCAAATAAAAATACTCATACTATATAAGGGCAAGGCAAGGGGGCCGGATAGTAACATGTCGTCCCATATCCGCTGCCTGGCCCATTTATTACTTGTTTTATTAATTTTTGAATTTTCTTCAATCCTAAGCAAGCCAACCAGCCAGGCTGCGGCCATGTGAAATTTGAGGCACGGTAAGTATTTTTGTGATCACTAATATCCTATAGTGAAAATCACAAGCGACATTACACGACGTCAATGATTTGAGCTTTGAAGAGCTAAAATGAACCTAAAGCGTCCAGTGAAATGGAATTTGTTTTTACTTTAAAAGGGCATGAAAGCATAAAACAGAGATTTGCCAACATGATAATAGGAGGATATGACATACAATTCATCCAAGCATAATAGCACGCGGTCCAGATATGTTGTCCCCAACCCCTGCTTCGCTTGCTATCCGTTCAATAAAATCATTACACGTGTTTTAATTTATTTACAAGTCAACATTTTATTAGTTAATCAAATATTAATTAATTAATTAAACACGTATAACGATTTTATTGGATAGACAGCAAGCGAGAGTTTGGAGACAACAGATCTGGACCGAATAGGACGTTGAGATATATAGCATAATCATTCTTTTGGTCAAATTCATCCTTCAGGAAAACAGTGGCTAGAACCTTGATAATACGTAGGGATGCCTTGAAAAACTTCGATATGCCTGAAGAAAGATCAGATTCGACTATCAAAACAAAATTACACTATAACAAGTTAAGAATTGATCTTCTTAAAACAGAATAGTTGAACATACCTCATTCATCCCCAAGTCAACTTCCTTTTCATGCAATGCAAACAATTCCTTGACATTACAGTGGCTAAGTAAAGCAATGCTGGTTATGGTGGACAAAGGTTTCTCAACCAGATCATCGGTTACCATATAAGGCACCGCATCTTTAACAAATCTACCTTCTTTTGGTACTTCCTCGAAGAAAGAGCAACGGGTCTGATAAGTCTGGACATTGTACTAGAGCATGAAGAGCAAGGTGTATTTGGTTCATAAGAAAAATAGTATTGGTTATGGTTATAATTTTTATGGCAATTACTACAACTATAATAGGTTTTTTGAGTTGATATATCAGTGAGCATGGACAAGGAAACCGAAGTAAATGGATTGGCTTCTTCGGGTTTCAGAATTATTATTTCCTTGTCCTTGCTTGGTAATACATGTGTAGTACTCAAATCTCAACGCTGTCATACAGTTTGCCTAAACAGCCCACTATTTCTTCTTTTCCAAGTACCCTAATAGCAATAGTGTCATTAAATTAAAATTGGGTTAATTACACTTAGCGTTTCTAACCTTTCAAGTAATTATCGATTATGTCTGTAACATTTAATTTTACTTTTGTGCATCCTCAACCTTTTAAAAAGTTACATTTAAAGTCCTTAGTGATGGAAACGGTCTATTTTGCCCTTTAAGTAGGGAGTAAGTATTATGGTAAAATATAAAAAGCTAAATATTTTAATTTTTAAAAAATTTAAAAAAATTGAAAAAACGGGAGAGATTCCCCCCATTTGGCTGTTGGAAATGGCAATCAAAGCGCTGCTATTTTTGACAGCACATCCGCCTAGTTGCTTGGTAGCCAAAAAGAGGGAGTCTCCCCCTCCCTTTTTAAATACTTTTAATTTTTTAAATATTAAAATATTTAATTTTTTATATTTTGCCATAATACCCCCAGTTAACCGATGAAATATACGGTTTCCATCATCAGGGATGTTAAGTATAATGCTTTTAAAAAGTTGAGGACGTCCAAAAGTAAAACTAAATGTTAGGGATGTAATCGATTATCAGTTGAAAGGTTTGGGGCATTAGGTGTAATTTGAACTTTCAAGTTATACTAACAATTCATAAGCGTTTCTTAATATGTTATGAGTTGAATTGACTATTACTTAGAGATAAACACTCTAATGAAACACCTAAAATAAATAGTTAATTCATAACGATTCCGTTATTGTTATAACTATTTCAATACCTTTAGAAATGAGCGAAAACTGCCGTGAATAAAAATTGACCTTTCATGTCATAAAAGCATGTCAAAAAATGCCAAATACTGTATGATGAGTCATTCACAAGATAGGCGCATATGAACGACCACTTAAAATTTTAAAATGCCACTTAAAATTTTAAAATGTCATTAATATAATTTTCGTTATAACGATTTAAATATCATTGAATAAATAGTCTCATTAAACTAAAATTTAAACGTTCAAGTTATATTGACAAGTTATAAGTATTTCTTCATGTATTGTGAGTCGTATCTTGAAAAAATTATGGTATTCCAGAAATACTCAATACCCGGTGTTCTTGATCAATCAAGATCTCATATGTGAAATTCAAGATCCAAATTAAATAACAAATTGAGGCATTTGATTCCACATGTAGATTCTTAATTGGTTAAGAGTACCATGTTCAGTACTTGTAGAGAATCAAAATTTTTCTATTGTATTGACAAGTATCTAAAGATGAACACCTCTAATGGAACATCTAAAATGGATAGTTAACTCATAACGATTTCACTATTGGTATAACGACTTCGGTATTTTTAGAATTGAACGAATATTGCCGTGAATAAAAAGGATATTTCATGTCATAACCGCACCCAAAACTGTCTTGTATTGTATGGTGGGCCATTCACATAGTTGGCGCATCTAGAAAGACCACTTAAAATGTATTTTAGGATAACATTGATATAATTATCGTTTTAACGATTTGAATATTAATGAGTGAATAATGTCATTAAATTAAAATTTGAACTTTTAACTCATACTGACAAGTCATAAGTGTTTTTCAATAAATTGTGAGTCATATTGACTAGTATTTAGAATGACCACCTCTGAGAAACACTTAAAATGGATAATTAACTCATAACGATTTCATTATCATTATAACGATTTTGATATTTTTAAGATTAAGCAAAGAATGTGCTAAATAAAATGTGACCTTTCGTGTCTTAACTGCCCATTAGAAAATGACTAATATTATAAAGTGAACCGTTCACACGGTGTGGGTATATAGACGGACATTGAAAAATTTTAAAATGTCGTTGATATAATTATTATTATTGAGTGAACAATAATTATTATAATTTTAAAATGTCGTTGATATAATTAACGATTTGAATATTATTGAGTGAACAATGTTATCGAATTAGAATTTAAACTTTCAAGTTATACTGACAAGTTATAAGTGTTTTTTAATGTCTTGTGAATCGTATTGACTAGTACTTAGACAGAAATACTTAAACACCTAAAATGGATAGTTAATTCGTAATGATTTTATTATCGTTATAACGATTTTGAAATCTTTAAGATTAGGTGAAGAGTGTCGTGAACAAAAAGTGACCTTTCATATGTTCTAACTGCAGGTCAAAAAGTGCCTAATATTATATCATTAAGTGAATATTCTTATTAAATTAAAATTTAAACTTTCAAGTTATATTGACAAATTATAAGTATTTCTTAATATATTGTGAGTCGTATTGACTAGCATCTAGAGATGACACCTCTAATCAAACACTTGAAATGGATAATTAACACATAATGATTTCGTTATCGTTATAACGATGATTTCTATATTTTTCGGATGGAGGGAAGTGCATTGAATGAAAAGTGACATTTCATATGCTTCAGAGGACCCAAATAATGAATGGGATTAGTTTAACTAAATTTAGTGCCGTCTCTCTGAATGGACGTCAATATTGTCACTTTGGCCCCCAGTTAGAAATGTGTGTGAAAGTAATTATAAGAATAGATTCTTTAGTTCATTAATTAATGTTTTTGGTTGAATTGAAGTATGATGATATATTGATGTCAGTGATGTATACGATAAAACTCCACCCAGCTGATGATTGAATTATGTATGATCAAATCTATCACACTTCAAATATCACAAGTAAATATCGATGTTCCAAAACATACATATTGATCAATATTAACCAACCATCATATCAAAAAATAAGCCATACAAATTGAGAAACTCCAGATAGATGATCTTTTCAACCGTTTCGAGACCTCTTTTAGGAACTAGCTAGCTAGTAGCATTCTTGGTTTCATGTGCGCCATTGAGGAAGACAGTGGTTAGAACTTTGTTGCAGTGCAAAGATGCCTTCAACAGCTCCAAAGCCTAACTAGAAAGTATATTAGTTACAAAGCATCAAATGAATTAGAAAAGAACTCTAAGATATAATTAATCATATCATGAGTGTAATTACTTAAAAATAGCTGGGGAAAGAATTAAACAAGAAGCATATGTTATTACCTCCTTCATCCCCAAGTTGGTCTGCTTTTCCTGAAGTCTCTTAGTTCTTTGACGTCAAACTTGTTCAGTAATTCAATGGTGAACATCGGGGAGACAGGCCGCACCATCAGATCATTCGTCACCATATAATTAGTCATAATACCTTTTACAAAACCAGATTGTTCAATCAACTCATTTTCTGATAGTGGATAAGCAACATAGTCCAGTTTCATGCTCATAGAACGGCGACAAGTTGGGCATGTTGCACGGGCATCATCAGGAAATAGGTGAGTACAGTTGCTGCATCTGTAAAAACAACTTCTTAACCGATGGATTTGGTTTATCGAAGAGCATGAGAGGAATTCTAGTAGTCCAATCAGGTGCTGTTGGTTTCAAGATTATGTCCTTGTTTTGCCCATTCTGATTGTAGGCAACACTGAAATGCTCCAGGCTCTCGTAGACATTTCCCAAGCAGCCCACCATTTCTTGTTGCCCAACTAGCTTAGTGACAGAAGATACAGGCAATGAGAGAATGAGAGAATGTGAAATACGAAATCGACAATGTATTTGCCAGCGTCAGCGAATAAAACCCTTTTGTTTTTGGGGTCGATCAGAAGCTTCAAACTCAGTTTCGCTTCTGGTTTTGCCATGGAAATTTATGTTTCTGAAAATTTGAGAATATATCTTCTTTTAACTTAACCAGACGAATGCGTAGTACTAATGAAGCATCGTTACTAATTTATAGAAACGCTTTGGGTTTCCAGTCTTATGTTCAGGGATTCTCTGTACTGAACCAGAACATGGGGTAGCGCAAAGTTAAACGATGGAAATGTAAAATGTAGCTAATTATGGCAAAGGATGATCGACTCTTCAAATGTACTATAGTTATTAGTAGTACATATTGATCAAACTGGTGCAGATGTTGATCGAAGTCTTGAATTTGACATCATATCATCAAGTTTGTAACAATTTTTTCTTTTCCTTTTTGGGACAAAATATCAAATCATGCTTTTAATGTTGCTTCACATACAAACCTTCAAATATCGGGTAGTATTGAATAATAATATCAAGAAATTAATAATAGCAAAAAAGAAAATATTTGATTGGTTCAGAACATGTAAGTACATAGGCAATGAGCCAATGCCTAACTGAAAAATGTTGATTGAAAATTCTATCAAAATGATGATTCGAGTAAAATATTTCCCGCCCTGTAACAAGAAATCTGATGCATTGAGTTACAATTATCCACTCTCACGTTGAAAACTATGAACAAATCTTACAACCACCCACAAGATACCAGCAATTGAACAAAAGATGAACTTACGAAGAATTGGACAAGGTTACCTAAGAGCATGCACATTGGTACTGTTACATTAGGTTGTTAGTTAATAGTTCAAAAAAATATCTACATTGGTAGTGTTAAGGAAGTTACTAAAAGAATTTTTTTTGAGTGAGTTGTTAACTTTAACAACAATTTTAACACTGTGTTAGAATTTAATGTCTTTAAAATTTTTTTATTTATTTGATCAAGTTTGACCAATAATTTTTTATAATAATGGGGCCTATTTAGACTTGAATAGATTTTAATGATTTTGTTTAACACAACCAATATGACACTCTAATAGTTATTAAATTTAACTTTCATATGTGTCATTTAGTAATAATTTAAAATACACTTTTTGCTTATATGGATATTTAAATTTAACAATACCAATGTGGATGCTCTAAAGACTTACACAGATATAAGTGCTATGCAGATCGATGTATCAAGTGGTAGTTCCATTGATTCTTTATTATTCTTAAAGCAATAACAACATACCAACAAATAACCTGCAGGCTCTCATAATCTCCTTCTCTCGCTTATTCTCCACTTCACCTTCAAACCAATTACAGAAAATCCCATCTCAACCACTTCTCCATTTCCCACCTCTCTCTTTCTCAAATCTCTGGAGAGTTTTTAAGAGAAAGAGAGAGGGGGACCGGAAGAAAACTTGAGGTCTCTATGTAAGAATGAGGCTTTTGCATGGCAATACAAGGCATAACAGAAACGCAGAGAAGAATTTTTGTTGCAGATACTTCAAATGGATTCTTTGGTTTTCCTTATCTTTCTACTTTTTTGGCTCTTTTCTCGTTACCCAGAATGAACCTGCCACCTCTGCTTCAAGAAACACTCTTTCTAAAACCAAAGCTTCCCGTGCTCTCACTGAAGAATCATTCCACAACTCCTCTCTTTTTCAGACTAGTAATCCCTCAGGTTACAAATTATTGAAGGGGATGAAGATTTACGTTTATGATTTACCGTCGAAATACAACACTGACTGGCTATCAAACGAGCGTTGCAGCAGCCATTTGTTTGCATCAGAGGTTGCCATACACAAAATCTTGATGAATAATGACGAAATCCGGACATTAGATCCATGGCAAGCTGACTTTTTCTTTGTCCCTGTTTATGTATCGTGCAATTTCAGCACAATCAATGGCTTCCCTGCAATTGGCCATGCCCGTTCTCTCATTTCTTCTGCTATTCAGCTCATTTCCTCTCAACTTCCCTTCTGGAATCGAAGCCTTGGATCCGATCATGTTTTCGTTGCATCCCATGATTTTGGTTCTTGCTTTCACACGTTGGTATGCAATTGAATCGGTTACAGGTATTGAAAAAGATAAGTTTTTTATATGGAGAATAATCTGGGTTTTTATGCAACTTGTAGGAGGATGTGGCAATTGCAGATGGGGTGCCAGAATTTTTGAAGAATTCCATTATATTGCAGACATTCGGGGTGAAATATAAACACCCATGTCAGGAAGTAGAAAATGTTGTGATTCCTCCGTACGTCTCACCTGGAAGTGTACGGAAAACCCTGGAAAACGGTCCATTGAACGGCCCTCGCGACATTTTAGCATTCTTCAGAGGCAAAATGGAACTTCACCCCAAGAATGTCAGCGGTCGTTTTTACAGCAAGTAAGAATTCCTTGCTGAAGCCAACCCTTTCCATTGCAAACTGGCTTCTCAAATGACGAATTTAACCATTGCTCTCTTTTTTCCAGGCAAGTGCGGACGCAAATATGGCGGAAATACGGCAATGACCGTAGGTTTTATTTACAGAGGCAGAGATTTGCCGGTTACCAGTCGGAGATTTTACGGTCAACCTTTTGTCTCTGCCCATTGGGATGGGCCCCATGGAGTCCAAGAATCGTTGAATCGGTTGTTCTTGGATGTGTGCCGGTAATCATAGCCGATGGTATCCGGTTGCCCTTCTCTTCAGCAGTGCCGTGGGCGGAGATATCACTCACGGTAGCAGAGAATGACGTGGCAAGTCTGGGGAAAATACTTGCAAATGTGGCGGCTACCAACCTCACTTCCATCCAGAACAGGTTGTGGGACCGAGATGTTAGAAACGCCCTACTCTTCAACGATCCAATGGTCGTAGGTGATGCCACGTGGCAGATTATGATTTCCTTATCAAAAAAACTCAAGGAGTCTCACAAGAAGTAAAAAATTTTTGACCAATAGGCAGATGACGCGTAATTTATAAGTGGGTTCTCATATGACCCTTCATCTGTGTCGTACATGTGAAATAGAATAACTTTTGTTGGAAATAAGATAGATTAATCCGTATAATATTTGTAGCGATTGTTACATACTCAAGCATGCTGGCAAAGTTGTTAGTGTCTTGATTATAAATGAAAATGATTTCACGCCATACGTTTGACAAGATCAACTTGTCAAACACATATATAATGAAAGTTTATCAAACACTTGATAATTGAAATTTGTGAATAGAAAATAATAAACATAGTAGTGGATGTCACAACATTTAACTTTTATAATTTGATACAAAAATGAATTATAATTGAAAAAAAAAAATCAGTAAATGTCTATTTGCGAAAAAATTCTTCAGCTCATCAGTTTTCGATAAATTATAGTCTACAGACAATAAACTAACGCAGTTTAAAATAAACAAAGATGTTAAGATCAGAGTGATAAGTAGCATTGTTCGGCTCGTAACAAGAAGGAAGTAATGTTGTGTTGTGGGCCAAATTTTTTCAGCAGTGGAGTTAAAAGTATCACATGTTATCGTGCGTGTCAATTGATCGTTTCTTGAGATACAAAATGGAATTTATGGGAGAACGCAATGAGCAGCGAATAATTGCTGAAGATCGACAAGACAAATATATGTAGCTTTTGGGACTTCTGAATACCAATTGGTTCACACTTCTTCATCTTGTCTCGTATGTATGCATAAATGTATGTCACCTAAAATTCACAAAATGCACTTAATGGGACATGACATAGCCATAAGTTGCTAGAAAATTTTTGGGCACATATTAATTTTAAAAAAAAAAATCTTCATATCCTACTATTTGTATAACTTTCTCTATAATTTGTATACATATCATTATCCTGTGAAATCTTATATTTTATTATTTATACATGAATACTTAAAATTTCGCTTATAGCACTTCTAGAAGATGATGTTATGACATCTTCTAACCAACCCGACATGGAACAAAAGGTGCTAAAAACATCATGTGGGCATTATTATAGATGTACACCACATGAATTTGATAACCCACACCACAGAATTTATCCACATATAATGAGAGGTAACATAGCAACTCCTTTTAAAAGTGCTAGAAAACTGCTTATATAAATTGTACAAATAATAGTATGTGTGAGTACAAGTGTCTGGTCAAGAACATTCGACTTTTTGTTTGGTGTGCAAGTTGGTTATTTATTCTAGATTGATAAATGCATCTGCACAAATAACTAATCCATTAGAAAATTTATTAAAGGTCTACAGCGAAATCTGTAGAAATAAACTAAAAAATTAATTATATTATCCTCCTAATGACTTATTAGATATTCTTTCTTTTTCGTGAGCTCATTTTTTCTTTCTCACAATATATATTATTAGATATTCTTTCTTTTTCGTGTGCTCATTTTTTCTCTCTCACAATATACACCCCTCAATCTCATGAAGATAAATTTATTTGTAGATTATTTTCACTCAAATATATGCATAAATTTTATGTTCATATGTTCGACTGATCATACACTCCGTCAACATTTAACTAAAACATTTAGACCATAATTTGATTTAAAATTAAAGAGAATAATCTTAAAGACCAATTTATTTATTTATTAATGCCTTAGTACATAAGGGAAAAAAATATTTTGCTCAAGAAATTGACCCCTTTACCGTGATTTGGACTAGAACTGGTTAAGTGCGCTAGCCAAATATACATACATACATATATATATATATATATATATATTTGATACATTTGGGATATAGGGGAGGGAAGGAGAAAATAGGAGAGAGACGTGCTTCAAACCGACAATCTTCTACCCAAAATGTGAGAAACCTAACCACCGTGACACTTATTTGAACCACTACGTCAGCCAAATATTTAACTACCATAGTTAGACCATATTTTGATTCAATTCTAGGGTAAATTTCATAAAAAGTCCCCAACCTTTGAAAAATATGTAAATTTCATTCATAACAATTTTTTTTTCAACTTCTGAGTCTCTAACCTTTTTAAAAGTTCTCATATCATATAGATGCAACCCATCTATTTTGACCATTCAAGGGAATGAAAATGATTTTTTTTTACTCCACACATTAAATAAAAAATCAAAACTTAAGTTTTTTTTTTTTTTTTTTAAGTAAAAGAAAAGATAATTTTATTATTTTTATTCCTGCTTTTGACATATTTACCCTTGATAATAATTCTCACAACCCAAAGAGAAAAGACATTGATAATAAATGATTCAAGCCTTCCTTGAGAGATGAATTTTTGAATAACAACTCTCCACTGACGACGATTATTGAGGTGAGACCGTCAGTGATTTAGGTGGATTTTCAAAAAACCATCATCACTTTCGTACATAATTTGAAGACTTAGCCGAGATGGTTTTCAAAGTATGAAAAACCAGTAAGATGCATTAGTGAAACATGTGAAAATACTTTGGGCTCTCAAGTTTGGTGTCATGATAACTAAAAATTTCTTAAAATTATTTATTATTTAACTAAACTTGAAGTGAAGCAGTTTTCCTTTTTTTTTTTTCAAATAAAACACAACAAAAACGCTAATTAGATTTTTCAAAAAGTTCAGGATACAAGTCAAAAGAATTAATTAGAGATAACAATTAGAGACATAACTAGATACCTCCCTAATGCCAGTTTTCGCAACGTCAAAACATTTATTAATTCCTACCCAAAAATAAAATCCGCTTCTTGGACGA
This sequence comes from Nyctanthes arbor-tristis, assembly GCA_963692815.1. Taxonomy (NCBI): domain Eukaryota; kingdom Viridiplantae; phylum Streptophyta; class Magnoliopsida; order Lamiales; family Oleaceae; genus Nyctanthes; species Nyctanthes arbor-tristis. Next base: position 7,029 of record CAVNYN010206049.1, on the reverse strand, counting down.
TTGCCCAACCGATTTGGACCTGAATTCGGGTGCGCGCCAGGCCCGTGCATCAGTGCAACTCATGGACAACACTCGAAGGCCCGCAAGCTACCCATTTGACCGTCCCCCACAAAAAGCTAATTTAAGATCCCCTTAAAAATTTAATTTAATATCCCCTTAAAATTAACTTAGTTGCTATCACTTAATTACTTCAATAATCCCTTAAAAATATTAATTTAATATCATATAAACCCGAAGCCCGAGCCCACGCCCACTTATCAAATATTATTAAACTAACAAATCCAAAAACTAAACTACAACTTAGCCAGAAGGCCGATGAAAGCATGCTTCTCTCTTTCTTTTGCCAGCCCTAATATTATCTGTTCTTGCTACCTTCCTTAGCTAATTAAGCGATGTGGGATCTGTATCCATGGTAATATGAAACTCTTGTTTTTTTGTAACTTTATATATTATCACCGAGCGTCGGGAGGACCGCTCCCCTGCTGGGAACAAAAAAGACTCATGGAGTCTATCCTGTCTCTACCGTTTATCACCTCCAGTATCAATTTCCTTCATCCTCCCTGCAGAAAATCCGTCCATTCCTCTCCCCAAATCCACCAATTGGAGCATGCTCAGCCAACGAGCAGGCCTGGAGAGCCTTTGTTGGCATTTTTTTCTTCTGAAATCACCTAAATTGGAGACCCATTCCATTATTCTTCTTCTTGGTTCCGATTCAAGAACCCCATTCTGGCGATTCGCGAAAATTGGAGACCCATTCCATCAAGTCTTCTTCTTTGTTCCGATTCGAGAGACCCGTTCCATCGACTCATGAAAATGATCTTCTGATCTCTCGTTGATTCAATTTGGCAAAATTCGATCTCAAGAAAATAACTAAAAAAATTCAGCAGCAATGTCCTTGAATTATGTTATCCCAGTAATAATTCTCTGTATTTTCGTCAGTCTTTTCTCTCCTTCTCATTGTTTGTTCCATAAGTAGCCTTAATACACTCTACAGGTAAAATCCCCCTTTTCTTCTTCCTCTTGGGATGAATTGGTGATAGTATTATTGATTATTAGTAGTTTAATCGTTCAGAAAAATGTTTTCTGAAATTTGAACCTTAATTGATTGTAGGATTTATCGGTGGAAGAATAAATGCGACCAGTGCCACCCATGAATGGCGGTGCAAGTGCCGCCGCAACAGAGTAGCGACCTAGCCGTGCCGAGTCAAGTTGAAGAAAAGCCGCTCGACTTGTCGCCATCTTCTCCCGCTACAGCAGGTACTCGAATTACTAGCCAATTGGATGAAAGTGCAGGCGATGCTTTGGCTAAAACATAATGTGCCTTTTCCCTCTATTTTGTTGTTTAGTGTTAGCCAATACTGATAGTTAAACCTTGTTCTTCTTGCAATTAATGTCAGAGCAAACAAACTAGCAGTAATAAGAATCTGTGTTGCATAAACCATTCTTATCTTTTGACTGTGCTTATCTTTTGTTAGAAAGCTTAAAGCTAAGTGTCCATTAGAAGAAATCTCGGCATCTTCCACTTCCCATCAAATTTTATCAACCATTCTTTACTGCTAAGTTAATAGTGGCACGAAGAAACTGGGAAGTTCCATTACTTCACTGACATTAGGTTTGCTTTTTGTGCATGTGATTGAGATTGCCATGCACAATTATTTATCTTAAAAAGCAACTATTCCATTTCCTTGTGCCCAGCAATGTGCCTTTTCCCTCTATTTTGTTGTTTTGTTTTAGCCAATAATGATAGTTAAACCTCATTCTTCTTGCAATAAATGTCAGAGCAAACAAACTAACAGTAATAAGAATCTGGGTTTCATAAGAATGGAGTAAAGCAAGAGGTTTGCTTTTTTTGTTTATCATGAGATTTCACTAAATGTTATACCCACACTCATTCTACTGCTGCCCTCATTTGCTTAGGACTGAGACTGGTTATGAAGAACATATCGGGATTTGGGGGGTTCTTATTTTGTTATAGCAAATAAATTAAACTTAGCTTAATCACGGTCATTGATAAATTTAATCTTGTTTCCAGAAGGAGACATTGTTCCATCGATGATAAAAGTTTTTATTAATATCTTGTAACCGTTTTTTCTTTTTCTCAAGTTTTTAGTTTTTGCACTAATATCATTCCTTGTGATGCTTGTCTCCTCTCCTTAGCTAGATCTAAATCTTGATTTGATTTCAGTTCTATCATGTCCGATTATCAATTTTGGTTTCTAAGAGCTCAGTCTAATAGTTCTTCATTTCTTTGTTGACTTGATGTACAAACACATTAATTTGCTGTTTTCTTTGAGCTTGTTTTAAATTACACTTCACCTAGATGCAGTCCTATATGTTTTAAGTTTGTGTGCTCGTCCCTGCAGTTCAAGAAGAGAATTAAAGGATGCAAAGTCAAAATCTTGATTCTTCATAGGCTATACTGATGTAGATAGACTTGCTTAAATTGGCACTGAAATTTTGGGGAATTGAAGGATGAAATTCTGATCTAGCAAGCTGACGTTAAGTCCATTCCCCTGTACAATCTTAAGTTATAGTACTAAAACAATCTTGATGTTTTGATATACTTGTGTATTATTTCTTTCAGGTATATGATACTTTGACATATTATTGATGTCCTATTTTTATATGCTTGGTTGCTTTTGTACATGCATGTTAATAATAGACTTACCAAAAAAAAAAAAGAGAATTATCTAAATGTTGAGCAGAATTTTGAGATATATGCCTAAAGAATAAGAACATCAAGCTTTTCTGCTTTTGGTAATTTTATTGGTTCAATACAGTATTGACAAGAACAAGCTTTTCTGCTTTGTTAAATATATTAGTTCAATATAGTACACAGCTGTTGGGTTGCACATTCTCGGCTTGGTAGGTTGTCAACATATTTTTAACCTTGGGTTTGTATGACTTCAAGTTAATTTAAAATTGTATCAACCGTATCTCATGAAACTTACAACAAATAAACCATTTATCATGCTTGTAAAAGTTATTTATCCGTATCGTGAAAAGAACAAGTGTGATTTTAATTAATCCCATAACTAGGAAATGGGGATAGCTTCGAGATAAGTGTTGTCCTCGGGACAATTATTATACGAATTTTCCTAAATTTTTTAGGTAAAAGGGAATGCACTTAAGAAATTTTTTTTAAAATATTAACTAGTTCTTTACCCGTGCGTTGCACGGGAAACCCAATGAATAGAAATTTTAGAAAATCAAAATAAATATCATAAATTTAATATTAAGTATAAACTTGAAAAATAATGAATCAAATTCTAATGCTAAAAAAACTCTTGAAGGTTTTGTTACAAGCTATCCAATCTCATGTTGCATATATAGATATACATTACATATGAATTTAAAATAAATATGACGTGCATCAATATAGGCCCCGATAAGTGGGGGAAGTTTTATTATAAAGCCTGGAAAAAGTTCTCGGACATTTTCAATTAATCAAAATATACTACCATTGAAAAGAATCACAAAAAGAATAAACGTATATGTCATATAAATATACTTCTCATTTTGTCCGTTGTATTTTCTTTGTATATGGCATATAGATATATTTCTCATTTTTCCCGTTGTAATATACTTCTCATTTTGTCCGTTGTATTTTTCTTTGTTTAATCAATACCAATTTTGAGTTTGATACGATGATCGTAGAAATATGTTTGTTGCCTTTTTATTAGGTCTAGATATTAAGCTGAGGCAATATTCATATTTGCCCAATAATTTGTTTTATACATCTTTACACCATTAAAATTCTTTATGTTTAAAAAGAGAAAAAAAAAAAAAAAAAAAAGAGAGAGAGAGAAGTTATGCTTGACCACGCAGTTGAAGAATCCACACCGAGAAGCAATATACATGTTGACAAAAGTTTTCTAATGCCTATATGCATGCCATTATAAGACCCATAAGGTGGTGTACCGTTGATGCTATATGAAACTATTAACTTCAAAATAATGAAACAGCTAGAATGTGTGTCAATGACTCAACATGTCAAATTAAATTTACCTAATATGCTAAATATAATCAGCACATTTTCACCCTTGACATTAGTTTTATCCATGTTTGTAAAGTACATAATCTCGATACAATATGATGCCGAATCTCAGATTTTTCTAGACATGAACTGCATAATTAAACATATGAATTCAACTTCCCTCATGGTTTTTTTCTCTAGAAATAAAAAAGAGGATATAACTTTAAAAATGCCAAGAAATTTGGAAAAGGAATAGATTATCTTACTGGATCACTAAACTCAACTCTTCAGCAATAAAATTATAGTTAATTTCCCCCAAGGAGAAAAAAGTGATTATCAAATGCAGTTTGTAAGTCTCCGGTTGAATATGTAGATGTGTTCGCAGAGTATGAAAGCCCACCATGTAGGTAGTGTTTGATGACTTTGATCAACTATAATGATAAGGATGCATCAAAAGCTTATTGATTCAGAAAGTAAAATCAATTAAAGGAACTATTTTTTTTTTTTAAATGAAATTTACCTCTCAGAATTAATCAGGATGGATCAAAAGCTTATTGATTTTTGCTTGAGAAAATCAGGATGACTCAATTGGAAAGATTGGGGAGAATGAAGTCGGATTGAGAGAGATTGAGTGAGGGAGAGATTTTTGTAGAGTGGAGAAAGCAACGCTAGGGAAAATAGAAAAAATGCAGAATTAAAAAAAAAAAAGCAAAAAAAAAAAAAAGTAATAAAGATGACATCACCAATTCCCTTATGGAGCTCAACTTTAGGCAGGAAAAAAAGAAACCAAAGACTTAAGTCTCTTTATATATATATATATATATATATAGATGAGACCCAAGAAATATCATTCAATGTGTCGACTCCATTGTTAATGCATTCTGAAAAAAATTATGGATAGAGATAAATAAAAATTTAATAACCTAGGGACAACAACTCTAATATGAAATTTTAAGATGCAAACGAGCAACCTACGGGTAAACAACTATATCATGTGTTCATATATTATTTTTTGTTAACCGCTAAAGTACCATCATTCATTTATTGCAATGTTGGTGTTCTTATGTGATTCTTACATGCCGATTCATTATGTGCTCTAAGTGTTGTTCCAGTCTATAGTTGTGATGTCAAGGACATTAGCGGTGAGCACTATTTCTATCACTATATCTATCCATATAGTTGATTGCTACGTTACTTTAATATTAATGTCTCTCCAAATGATCACGAGCTACTCTTACTTGATATGAGTTGTAACCTATATTTACTTCATCGTTTGACTTAGTTATAGGTATAATGAAGGAAAAAATACCCAAAGAAATTCATGAAGATGATCAAAATAAAAAATGACTTCACTGTCGCGAAGGAAGAAGAGTTTTAAAAAGATCTTTTAAAGTGGACATTTCTAAAATTTCGCATTGAGTTGAGACATTAGGTTGTTAATGATGTCAAGCCAGAAACAAGCAAACCTTTGTTTACGACTATTGTGCTCATGTTTCCATTTGATACATGATGACAAAATTATATGTACACTTCATGTAAGTGTTCATGCATAATTTTTAGTGTTCTGCAATATTTTAATGGCGAATTTGCTTCTTTTCTCTTATTTAAGATTAAAATTTTATATTCTATCGAATACTATTGTATAACTATAATAATCATCTTAAAATTGACCATTCGATACAGTGTTATCACTGTTTTATAGGCAAGGAGAATGTTAGTTTAATATAGGGTTAATTTCGTAAATCGTCTCCAATCTTTAGATTAAGAATCGGTTTCGTCCCCAACCTTTTTTAAAACACACCACAGCCCCCAACCTTTTAAAAATGCACACAAATCGTCCCTATTACTACTATTCCGCCAATTTTTTATAAAAAAGACGATTATATCCCCATAAACATTTTAAACTTTTTCAAAAATGTTTTAAAATAATAAAAAACTAAAAAAACCACCACACTACCCCACGTCTCCCTTGCCGTCGGAATGAACCAGGGGGGTGAAGCCCCCCATTCTACTACCATTTCTGGTAACAAAATGGGAGGGATATAATCAATGCATTCATGGATTTTCCCCCCATTTCTACGGGAATTGTCAGCCATTTGGCTGCCATTTCCTGTAGCATTTTGCTGCCAGAAATGGCAGCAAAATGGGGGGATTCACCCCCCATTTTCGACAGCAAAATGGGGGGGAAAATCCCCCCATTTCTGTCGGAAATAGTTGGCTGCCATTTCGGGGAGCATTTTGCTGCCAGAAATGACAGCAAAATGGGGGGATTCACCCCCCATTTCTGCCGGAAATGGCAACCAAATCATTTTGCTGTCAGAAATGGCAGCAAAGTGGGGGGGGAATCCCCCCAACCCAATTTCTGCCGGAAATGGCAGTCATTTGGCTATCTTTCCGGCCCCTATTTTGCTGCCGTGACGTGGGGTGGGGTGGGGTGGGTTTTTTTAGTTTTTTATTATTTTTAAATATTTTTAAAAAAGTTTAAAATGTTTATGGGGGTATAATCGTCTTTTTATAAAAATTTGACGGAATAGTAACAATATGGACGATTTATGTGTATTTTTGAAAGGTTGGGGGTTGTGGTGTCTCTTAAAAAAGGTTGGGGACGGTTTGCGAAATTAACCCTTTAAAATATATATATATATATATATATATTAATGCCTATCTCAGTATAAACTCGGATATAATCAATGGTCCTTTTAAATGACTTTCCAAAAAAAACAAAAAAAAAATAGATAATTACATCTACTAAGCCTACGGTCGGCAACCACCGCGGCAAAGGGGTATAATAGTGTATAATTTTCCTCAATTGATCACACTGGAATCAGGTTCCAAATCCAAGCAGCTTAAATTGTACGCTGTACAATACAAACTCGTGTGCTCTTCCGATCTAGCCAGATTGAAACACAATATGGAGAAAATGAAGAGTTTTCTGTTGCCGAAACCAAACCCGCAGCAGCTGCTGAGAGATTGGCAGCGTCGTCTTCGGCAAGAGTGCCGCAATATTGAACGCCAAATCCGAGGTCATTACTATTAAGATCGGAAGAGCGTCG
>CAVNYN010206042.1:0-10342 GCA_963692815.1 Nyctanthes arbor-tristis | reverse complement strand
TATTCTTCAATGTATGCTTACAAAGAAATAAAGGGATTTGTATAGTATGCGGAAGACCTAACTATCTTAGGAAACAAGAAAATACTAAAAAGGAAAAATGAAATTCAAAATAAAGTAAAATTTGTGAAAATCTTCCAGTACAACAGCATGAGGTTGCACGTAAGGCCACACATTTCAGTCACTCTCTGAACCGGGTTGCATGAGGTCACGTGAAAATCACATGAAGGTCGCTTATTTCAGACACTCTCTAAATCTGGCCGCATGGAAGGTGCATGTGGCCGCACACTTGGCCGTATAAGGTTGCATGAGACGGCATACGCTTACCCGCAGACCAAAATTTCTTCCTTGCTGCATATTAGTCCCCAGACTTCTAATTTACATTATTTTGGCCGTTAAACGCCAAATCTTTATAATTCAAGCCTTGACCTTTCATATTGGATCTTTGCTTGGCATTTTTGCTCAATTTTGGTGGAGATTTAACTTGTTTTGAATTTTTACAAATCTTGACGCTCTTCCGATCTGTTTTGGATCGTATCATCCTCTCCTTCCTTTTGAGGATTTGCCTTCGAATCTGAAGGGAAATTTTGTTCCATGCCGCCTTGTACCTGCACAGAAAAAACTTTAGGGTGGGACATATCAATAGAAATATTTTTCTTCTCCACTTTCCCTTCCTTCACCTTCAAACGTGCCATGCAAATTTCTTTCAGTTTGATTGAAGTGAGCAAGACTCTTTTTACCACTTTATAAAAGCTATAGCAGCTCCTAAACCCTCAAACTTCAACATCCGGTAAAATTACCATGGCCAACCCAAAAGAATTTGAGCAGCATGCATTGGAACAACTCACAAAGTACACGATCGCTATATTTTCCAATAGCAAAACTCACCCAAGCTTGCTTGGCAACCTTTATAGTCCCTTAGTCATTCAACCACTTTAACTTGTATGGTTTAGGATGTTTGGCCACACTAAACCCCAACTTTGCCACAAGAACAGTACTAATTATATTAGTACAACTCCCACCGTCAATAATGACAATACACTCTTCATTTATCACCACGCATTTTGCTTGAAACACATTAGTATATTTTCCCGCAGTCACTTTTTCCTCAGCATGCACCTCATCAACACGAGTAGCAACTAAGGAAATTTGACGACGCTCTTCCGATCTAGCCCAATTCTTTGTTCATTGGTCTCACTAGACTCCAAACTCTCCTCTTCAACCTTCTCGCCCACTGACATTATTCCCCCTTCTATATTAAGCATCACCTAACGATTTGGACACTCCATAGCCATGTGCCCAAATTCTTGACACTTAAAATACTTTATGTCATGGAATCTAGACGGTTCACCTACTTTAGGCTTTCTTTAATCCACTATTTCAATCTTTTTCTTACTAGGCTTGGCTTCTTTTGTTGGATCTATCTATTGCCTAGCTTCATTAGCGCTATCTAATTTTCATGCATGACTAGACCCTAAAGAATGCTTAGTGGCCCTCCTATATTTTATTTGCTTCTCCACCCGAATAGCCATACGCAACAACTCCTCAATCCCTACATGATGTTGCAATTCTACTTTATGGGCTGTTTTTTTCTTTAAACCACTTATGAATCTCGCCATCATGGCTTCCGTATCTTCATTCACATTAGCCCGGATCATCAAAACCTTCATCTCTTTACAATAGTATTCAACAATCTTCAACCCTTGCTGAAGATTTTGCAATTTCTAGTACAAGCCCCGATAGTAATAATTGGGAACATATTGTTTCTGCATAATGGACCTCAACTCATCCTAAGTATCTCTCCAGATTCCTTCTCCAGCTAGTGACTAGTTGATCCTACCATACCATATCATAGTCAGTGAACTATGTTACCACCAACTTCACTTTCTTCTTCTCTAAATACTATGACAATCAGAAATTAATTCAATTTTTGTTTCCCACTCTGGGTATTCCTTTGGATCAGTCCTAGCCCGAAAAGGTGGAATTCATCTTTATGGAGCCCAAGTTTCTATCAACTTCCTCATGTTCCCAAACTCGAGCTTCTCTTCTACCACTACCCACATTCAACGATTCATTCCCCCTACTATTATCACTCTCCCTTTCAAAATTATCCCTACTTCATCCCTAGCTCTCTCTCTCTCTCTCTATGATGGCCCCGTTTGGTTTTGGTTCTATCTTCCCCAAGCACCCTAGTTAGATTAGTTGTTTGTTCTTACAATATCCCTCTAATTGCCATAGACAATTGAACAACTAACTCATTCATATCAAATTGAGGGATATTATTTTGCCTAACAGTAGATTTTTCGTCCGGCATATTTAATCCTCCCAAATTCAATAATTAATCCAACAACCTCAAATTCAACCCAAATGTCAACTCAAATTACTCCTAAAAATTCCAAATATAAATCCAACACCACACAAGCAGCAAAAGAAAAAGGAAAAAAATAACCAAACTTGGAGTCTTTGCTCTGGTACCAACTGATGTGAACCAGGAAGCATCACAATCCTGACCCCTCAAACTATAGGAATCACGCCCAACAAAGCCTCGTCAGATACAAATTGTAAAATTTGGACCCACCCAATTATTAATCAACAAACTCAACTCTTCACACCACAAAGAACACGGTCAGTATTCTTTGATAAAGGAATATGCTTTTGAATCCACAACAAAAATAATTAAGAACAAAATTTCTCAATTTGACAAAGAAGGGAAAAAGAACCCTAATTTTATATCTCAACTTAATAATATTCTTCAATGTATGTTTACAAGGAAACAAATGGATTTATATAATATGTGGAAGACCTAATTATCTTAGGAAACAAGAAAATATCAAAAAGGAAAAAAAGGAAATTAAAAAAAAAAAGCAAAAATTATGAAAATCTTCCTGTGCGGCCATATGAGGTCGCACGTGAAGTCGCACGTAAGGTCGCATATTTTAACTGGGCCGCATGAGATCGCGTGAAGGTCACATGAACGTCGTATGTTTTAGACACCCTCTAAATCTGGCCGTATGAGGTCGCATCGAGGTTGTATGTGGCTGTACACTTAGCCGCATAGGATCGCATGAAGCGACATAGGCTTATTCGCAGACCCAAATTCTTTCCTTATTGTATATTGGTCCCCAAACTTCTAATTTACATTATTTTGGCCTCCAAACACCAAGTTTTCATAATTCAAGCCTTGACCTTTCATATTGGATCTTTACTTGGCATTTTTGCCCATTTTGGCGGAGATTTAACTTGTTTTAAATTTTTACAAATCGTCAATCTAGCCACTGAGTGTTGGATCGTATCAACTACATGTGCAAGGAAATAAGACAGCATGGAAGCAAAAGCTCATTGATCAACATCAAAACAAGGAAAGCATCATGAATGAAAAAGATTTCTTTGGTAATTTTGTTGGTAACTTGACACATATGCTTCTTAAAAGATACAGAAAAAGATTTGTTCACTACTATAGGAAAGCCTATTACGCGTCAGTCGTAATCACAAATATGCGTCGGTTTTGACATCAACACCTATGTTACCGACGGTCAATGTAAGGGAATAGGCATCGGTTTTTTGTGGACGCCTAAAAGTCACATAGGCGTCGGTTGTTATTCTACAACTGACGTCTAAAGTACTAAATTAAAAAATACAAATAACTATAGGCATTGGTTGTTGGCTAGAAACCAACGCCAAAAGTTTAATTTAGGCGTCGGACACAAGTCAACACCCGACGACTTTAGTTAAAATATATATCTTTTTAAATTTTAAAATAACACTAGGCGTTGGTTCTTGCAGAACAACTGACACCAAATACCTTTTTTTTTAAATATAAATTGCAGCAGACCGAATTCTGCCACTATTCTATGACCAACAACAAATACACAAACACAACCAGCAAAAAGCGGCACCAACACTAACAATTTACAAACTCTTCAAATCAATTATCACCATTTAATATAATCGAATGTAGAAATACTACTCCAAAAGCAATAACGTGATCAAGCATTATAAGCGAACGTAAATAAACTATTGAATTAAAATAAAACTAACCACTGTAAATAAAATGAAACAACTACTACATATATATATATATAATTTTTTTTGATAGACAATAATATATACTCCTCTAATCATCACCGTATTCATAAAAATCTAACTATAAGCAATAGTTAAGACCAATAATCATGTACAGTTTTGGAGAAAGTACCCAGCCCATAATTCCCGAACCTCATCTATATTCGCTTGAATATATGATCTAGTTTCATATGCCTCTAACAAAGAAAAAGAAATATAATTATACTTTGTAAATAAAATAAATACCACTTTGATTAGATAATTCTTTGTATTCAATAAACATTTATACTTTATCAAGATATTCTTTGGTACCAGTATATATGGTGACTATCTCGTACATATTTATACTCATCACATAGTAGCCACATTCATTAGATCCAGGTTGCTGAGCGCACTAAAATTTTGAACGAGTTTAAAATAAATATTAGTAACTAAATCACTAAAATTTGAAACTTCAATAGTTATTGTAACATTTAGAGGATATTTTTCATACCTTGATTGTTTTTCACAAGAGACTTTTCTTCACTATATTCCCCAACGCCCATAACGTTTTAAACACCCTAAATCTATAACACACACACATATATAAGTTAAACAAGTTAAAATTAAAAATATATATATACAATAGTTACTAATAATTGCTTACATAGTCAACTGTGGCTTGATAGGCATGTTGTACCCGTTAACCTCATGAGAGTCAAAGAAGTACACCGTACTGCGTAATAGGCATAGTACTAGCAGCATTCAGTGGTTTCTAGAATATTTTATAAGAATGAAAATTTGAATATTTAGAGACAAATAACTCAAATTAAGTCAAGGCAAAACAACAAATGAATAGCTGCAACAATTTTACCCCATAAAATATGGGTCTAGAATTTACTTTTTATCAATCATTTCTCCCATCGTGTGGAGAACGTACTCATAACTTGTCTGTTGAGTTGCTCCATAATTAATAGCCTTGACTAGCGATGGACAAAGAAACCCGATATTTTGAATCTCGAGTTGCTTATGCAAATGGTGCAGGTACCTGAAATACGTTGTACCAAAAGTGAAAAAATTATATGATGTACTTAGTTGTAAGGAAGGAAGTCTTACATTTCCCAAACTTAAAAAATAGATGCATTCAGCCAGTGTATGTTGAGCGAGTCGGTTATATCAGTGACGGAAACACTAATTCATAGTCTATTTTGTCGGGGTAGAGAAACACATCTTTGCCGATCGGCACCTCAAAGAAATCCGTAGAGAGGGGTAGTTAAACAGTCAGATCATGCAACATTTTGAGGTTCAGAGTCAGGGAAAACAATGTTGCATTGTCAACGAGATTAGGGAGAGCCGAAGAAACTTCAAAACTAGAGGGTTGTTTGCCATTTCCCTTGAATGCTGCTTGCTCAGGTAACAGTTCCCCCAATGAAAATTTGTCTGCCATCAAGGTTACTTATGAATCCAAAATCCAGGAAAGCTCATTCTATAAATTTAGTTAGTTATCTCGCCTAACATCACTAAATGTGCGGGCCATTAAGTGTAACCACCTTCACCAATATCCACCAACTGCTAGCTAAACGAAATTGGCACTAGAAGAAGATAATCGCTGACATCTTCATATACATAGTCAATTAAGATTTTATAATGACCGGCCAATAACTGTGCACTCTGCACCACCATAGTAGCTTCGAATGGGTAAACCATACCACCGCCACAATTTTAGTAACGCTATCACAATTAAAGGCGAGACGACACGGGGTCGGCTTGTTTGGATATTAAATACAAATGAATAAAATAACATTATCTGTAAGTATTAGAATGAATTCAATGCATTCAATATCATCAGAATGAAACACTATGAATACCTCAATGTTAAGATCTAGGGGGGGGTCAGCCGACTGGCGGCTACTACGAGTCATTGGTCTGGCTGAAGGACTCGCCGTAGTAGGTATTTCTGCATTGTAAAACACAACCACAACCATAAGCACCTTGGTGTTACCAACAAAGCTGCAAGTAAGAAAACAAGATACTAGTCACAAACAAGATAATTAGCAAGGCATTTATAACACAAAATGCAAATGATCTTACATGATGATGCTATTATGAGCGATGGTCAACCCAGTGGCTTTTCTCACGATCTGAACGCATGTAATTTGGGTCATGTTATCATCCTTTGTAGGTATATGTTGTATACTGACAGAGAATGGAGGGGTTTCGTCAAATTGATCATACTCTTTTTCATCGACCACATCATCAATACCAACTATGCGTCTTTTGCCTTGAAGGTCGACTGACCACTTAGGCTCAATAGGATCAACAATGTAGAAGACTTGTTTTGCTTGTAATGCAAGTATGAAAGGGTCATCAAGATAGTCTAGTCGACTAAAGTCTACTAGAGTGAAACTTAATTCGTCAACTCGAACACGCCGACAGTTTTGAACCCATTTACAGTGAAAAAGAGGCACCTTTAGAACCTTGTAGTCAAGCTCCCAAATTTCTTTAATGACACCATAATACGACATTGCGGCATCAACTGGCTTGTCATGATTGACACTAGAATATTCTAATGAAAGTGCGATTATGGTAACTTCACTGTTCTGTATCGTGCTCTTATCGTCCTGACGTTTAGTATAAAATGTGTACCCATTGATATCATAGCCCTTGTAAGAAGAAACGTCCACCCAAGGCCGTACCCAACCATTTTATTGTTTTGGTAATCACTGTCAGCATGTGGGACAATTGTTGGAGACTCTATATCTAAACCATGTTATAAATGTCCAATTATGTTCATTGGTCAGTGACATCTCACCTTTTGAAGGATTTTGACACCTTAACAGCGAAAGTGTGCTCGTCTAAATATGGGTGAACTACAGTAAGGTGTTGCAAGACAAGGAATTGTGCTTTATCTCACATTTCGGCCCTGGGCACGATTGATTTGAATCCAATTGTACTTTTACCTCCAAGTCTTTCTTCGTGTCGCGATTTAGGAATACCAGCGGCTTTAACACTATCTGGGTAATTTTTACACCATCTAGGTAATTTTTCAATAGCATCTTCAGCAACATAACCTTCATTTAAACGCCTTTCTCGTCGAGATCGGCTTCTCACTTACCCTTTAAAAATACCTATGTTTCTCTCAAATGGATATATACCTTAAAAGCATCGAACTACAGATCTTAATTTCCCCAACTAAGTGAACAACTAAATGCACCATAACATCTAAAAATGATGGCAGAAAATACATTTCAAACTGGCATAGTGTGAGAACAACATCGGCCTGCAAAGCATCCAATGTCTCAGGATCAACGACCTTGCAACAAATTGTGTTGAAGAAGAAGCAAAGCTTAGTTATGACATGTCTAACATGTTTTGGAAATATAACTCGTATTGCAACTGGCAAGAGCTATTGCATTAAAACATGACACTCATGAGACTTCATTCCAAACTAATTTCAAGTCTTTCCTACTTACAAGTCTCTTGATATTTGACGAATAGCTAGATGGAACCTTAAATGCGTTCAGACACTCGCAAAAGCTAGTTTTCTCTTGTTTAGACAAGGTATAGCATGCAAAGGACAAAAATGTAAGCTTTTTGGACTCCTATAGTGCCAACTCCCCCGTATCCCCATTTCTACCATATCTTTTCTAAATTTGATGTCATCTTTCGTCTTTCGAGGAATATTCAATAATGTTCTGATGAGTCTATCGCATACATTTTCCCTACGTGCATGACATTGAGACAGTGTCTAACTTGCAAGTGTTGCCAGTATGGTAGATCCTAAAATATAGATCACTTCTTCCATATACTCTTCTGTGGAGGCTTCAAAGTTTTACCATACGCAACATTAACATCTTTAACCTTCTCATAAACCTCTTTTCTTGTTAACGGCAAGCAGGAGACTCGAGTCTCAATTCTCCCATTGAAAGCCTTTTTCTTCTTTCGATACAGGTGATCAAATGGAAGAAAGATCTTATGACTCATGAACACATTTTTCTTACAATTAGTCAACCAAAGATCAATCATTGCATCCTCACAAATGGGGCACGCTTTGGTTCCTTTGGTAGTATAACCTGACAAGTTACCATATGCATGTTAGTTATTTATGGTATAAAAAATCATTGCACGCAGTGTGAAATGTGATCGACTATGTGAATCGAACACCGACACGCCTTCGTTCCACAACAACTTCAAATCATCAATGAATGGGGTCAGGTACACATCTATATCATTTCCCAGTTGTTTAAGCCCTGAAATCAATAACGACAACATTATGTACTTCAGCTTCGTACACAACCAAGGAGGAAGATTATAACACACCAAAAGAACTGGTCAAGTTCTATGTCTACTACTCATATTATCGTGCGGGTTGATTTCATCTGTACATGGTTCAAGTTGAAGATTCCTATCTTCGCCACCGAATTCAAGAAACGTCCTATTTATATTCCTCCACTGAGGAGAATCAGCTGGGTGTATGAGTTTTCCATATTCTTTTCTCCCGTCAGCATACCATCGCATTTTCTTTGCATTGTTTGCACTCGCAAACAAATATTTGAATCTAGGTATTACTGGCAAATACCATAACACCTTTGTCGGAGGGCCTTTCTTATCAACACGTTTATCATAACTGTTATACCGTGACGCCTCACACCTTGGGCACACATGCAAGTCCTTGTACTCATGCCAGTACAAGACACAATCATTTGGACATGCGTGTATGCGCTCAATTCCCATACCCAATGGGCACAACAATTTCTTTTCCCTATAGGTCGAGCTAGGGAGCTCATTATCCTCAGCAAGTATGCCTTTTAGAAGTTCCAATAACCCTGTGAAACTCCTGTGACTCCACCCATTCTTTGCTTTCAAGTTATACAATTTGGATGCTGCAGATAACTTTGAAAACTTATTACATCCACAAAATAAAGGCTTTTGGGAATCTAGGAACAAGCCTTTAAAAATGTGAGGTGCTTTAGTGAAATCATCTTCTATATCACGCATCATTTCATCAATTTGGTCATTTTGGGCATCATCATTATCTTCTCTGGCTAGATTAATTTCATTACTTATGTTTACCGTGTTCTCCTCGTGGGCATCCTCATCGACACCAGTGCTAGTTGTAGAAAGCAAATCCTCACTATACGAAAACCACCGCGTATAACCTTCGTTAAAACCGTGCCTAATCAAATGGTGTTTCACTTCCACATTGCTATGATACTTTTGCAGATTCTTACAATCACGGCAAGGACATACTATCAATTCTTCCCGTTTCCTATTTCTATTTTCCTTGGAAAATTTTATAAATTGTTCAACCTCTTCCAAATATTCTAGTGTGGTACGTCTCCCATACATTTAACTCCGATCCATATATATATATATATCTCACGACTTATTTCAAGTTATTGAAAGTGGGTAATTTTTCCATACTTATTGAATACGTTGATACGTTATTTGGTTTCGTTAATTTATTTGACCAACAATACTTGTTAATTACATATTCATTCTCATCACACGCTTAATCAAATTACTTTTCATTATTTCATTATTATAAAAATTTATTTGTTCATCAATATTTATTAATTATACATATTCATTTGCGTCACAAATTTAATCGCAGAATAGTTGCATTATTTAATTTTAATTTGTCCACCAAAACTTCTCGGCAAATTTACAATATTGAAATTTAATTAAAGAACTATAACATTAGTATTTGCCCTCTTTAAGGTATTACGAGTCATGAGACAATCTTTCTACGCTCCTCTATTGACATCATAAATTTGATTAAATAATTTTTAAGTTATTTGATTCCTTTCCCTTATTTAAATTTCAACACTTACTAACTACTTATGTATTCCCGTTACCACTTTACTTCAAAGCAATAATATAAATTTATGTATAAAATACCACAATAGTGTGTAAAACTTTCAACTAAATTTTTGTGAGGCATTTCATCAAACCGTTAGAGTGTAAAATTGATCAATAACTTGTGAAAGAAACAAATTCCATTCTTCCAATTTCAAATTCCATTATACCTAAATCATATATATATCCATAACAATTTGTACATTTAACTAACGAGCCCAAAAAATTTTATATTCCTACTAATTAAACAACAAAAACCAATCTTTACCAAAGTTAACAAAAACTCATAAAAATCATAATTTCTAAATCAAAACAAATATCTCTTCACTTCACACAACAAAATCAATTTTTTTTTATCACAAACTAACCAAAAAATAGAGAAAAAAATTACCTTGAAAATACATTGAAGATCTGGAAAATTAATAAATGTAATGCCACCGCCGTT
>CAVNYN010206040.1:0-37408 GCA_963692815.1 Nyctanthes arbor-tristis | reverse complement strand
AAATATAAGATATATCTAACCAAAATGTAATACGTAGATAAAGTTTCAAAATAAAAATATTAAATTAAATGATTAAAAGGAAAAGCATAACAATAAGGAAAAGTATAATAATTGAACTAATAATTTTTTTATTAATTCTTATTTTTTTATTTCCTTTAAAGACAATAAAATCCGATAGCATAATCTATATTAGCTTCACACTCATACGTACGTTTCACGGACATACTATGCTTCACACATGTGCATTTCATGGATATATTATGCTCACAAAATAAGATAAAATGGAGTATAATAATATAAAATGATGAAATTATACAATCGAACAAAGTAAAATTGAAATTCATTAGGCAAATGTGAGATATATCTAACCAAAATGTAATATGTAGATAGAGTCTCAAAATAAAAATACTAAATTAAATGATTAAAAGGAAAAATACAATAATAATAATAAGGAAAAGTATAATAGTAATATTGAAATCAAGATTGATATATTATCTATTTTCATGTAATTCAAACACATAGGCAAATGTAAGATATATCTAACCAAAATGTAATATGTAGATAGAGTCTCAAAATAAAAATATTAAATTAAATGATTAAAAGGAAAAATATAACAATAAGGAAATATATAATAATTGAACCAATAATTTTTTTATTAATTCTTATTTTTTATTTATTTTAAAGACAATAAAACCTGATAGCATAATCTATATCGATAGTATAATCTATATTAGTTTTACACCCTTGTATTTACGGACTATTATACTTCACATCCGTGCGTTTTATAGACATATTATACTGAGAAAGTAAAATACAATATAGTAAGAGAATATAAAATCATGAAATTATACAATTGGACAAAGTAAAATTGAAATCTATTAGGCAAATATGAGATATATCTAATCAAAATATAATATGTAGATAGAGTTTCAAAATAAATTTATATGTAGATAGAGTCTCAAAATAAAAATATTAAATTAAATGATTAAAAGGAAAAGTATAATAATAAGGAAAAATATAATAATAGAAATGTATAATAATAAAATAATGACATCAGCAAATTAATTTTTTAATTAAGCCAGACAATGAGCGGGAAAATTATTTCCAATTATGTCTGACAATCAATTGAGCCAAACAAACTTTGCTTTTGTGTGTGTGTATATATATATATATATATATTGGGGCCCCCTAATAATTAGCTATGAGAGTATCAAATACTTCTACAGTACCAGAGTTTTTTTTCTATAAATAGCATCGTTCTATTTTATTGTATTGTATGTGAAATAAACTTATTTTATTTGGGGCCCGAAAATTGATAAAAAGGTTAACAAAAGGGTAAGAGTTGTGCAATTTCAACAAAAAGTGGTATAAAAATTTAAACAAAATTGACATATAGTAGGATCGTGTTTTTAACATATAACATTTATATCAATAATAATCACATGGACCACGTGTCCTTTTTGTCACTTATTTTGTCTAAATAAAATTATTCAAAGGTAAAAAGTCACTTTATTATTCTTGTTAATATTTTCTCTCTCCTCTGTTAATGAAATAATGTGTAGGGATTTAAAATAATAATAATAATAAAAGATGACGTGGATGAATAATAATAAGAAAATTTTAAACTCAAAATTCTGTTGTTTGGAATATTAGTTTAGCCAGCTCCAAAAAAAATGAAAAAAGAAAAAGAGAAAAGAAAGAAAAATTATGAAAATGAGTAACAATTAAACATAATTGACAGAAATGACATTAGTAGACTGAAGATCCATCTTTGATTAGTAAACGTTCATTTATGGGGCATGTATAATTTCTACAAAAAGTTTCTAATATTGCCCATTAATACGTATAGTGGTACCAGTAACAAATGATATTAAAAAATTTAGTCTAACTGTATATGTGAACGTGAAAAGTTAATTATATAATATTTTCTAACACTCACAATGAGTGTCTTTTAACGTTTGAATGCTACTGATGAATCTCATTAAATACGAAAATAAAAAAACTAAAAATAAAAATCTTTCGGCACAGACTATACCATTTGGATCCGCCACTAGTTTCATGCCATGTGTAATAATTAGGATTATTAAACAAATAAAATGAACAAATAAGTCAATATCAGAATACATCATATGTGAATGTCTCACATGCTTATATATGTTGGTTACTTGTTTTATAAAAATTTCACATATGTTTTTTTTGATACAATATAAATTTCACATATGTTAAACATATAATGTATTGCAAAATGATGACTGGTAACTGTTCAGCAAGAAACAAAAATTTTAGTTTAAAACCCAAAAACGGAAAACATGGCTACAGAAAATTATGAAATTTCAGAATATTAGGCCTCCCGTAATAATATTCTAACACACAATTCAAACCAAAATTTGTCGGCGGCATGAGCTATGAATTAATGAATGTAGACTAATAGAACATGCTGTCTACATATGTACATAGTTGATATTTTTATTTTACTAACAGAAAAAATTGGCTATTGAAACAATGTCTTTAATAGAAATAAATATATATATATATATACACACACTGCGACCAATATGGCACTTAGAGCATCTCCAAGACTCCAACCCATCTCAATGTTAGAGATGGAGAAAATCTCGTAAATAGAGAAATCCGAGAGATGCTGCAACCCTCAATCACCTGTAGCCACATGACAGGTTTCCTCTCTTTAAGGGAGATGAATCATCTCCTTAGAAAATCACGACAAATAGAGGAGGCCGCAATTTAAAGAAATGCCATTCCTTAATTGCAGCCTCGCCCCCATCCTTTTTTTAATGGTCCATTCCATTTTTATTGTCTTTTCTCTTTTCGGTCCTCTATTTTATTTTGGCAGTTTTTTTATCCTCTTGTAAAATTCAGGTCCTCTCATTTGTTTACTGTAATTTTTTATTTTTCTCATGTTTATTTATTATAATTGTAATTGTCGTATTTGAAACAAAAATAAAAAAGATGGGTCGTGGACGGGAAGAAACATACATTAAATATTTTGTTACAAAAACACACAAATTAGTTTCGAAAAATTAACTCGATTACTCGTCTAATTAAGTTTCGTTAAGAATATAATATATAATTTTTTAATTTTTAAAATATGTTAAATGGTTGAAAAAAGAAGTAGAATAGAAAATAATATAAGAATCGGATAACATTTGGAAACTATCGGCCGGAGAAAATTAAAAGAAACTGAGAATGCAATTTTAGAGAATAAATGATGGAAAAATAGAAAATTACCGTTATAAATGGCCTTACTTAGCAACAACATATATTTGACACCGATATCTAATTTGAATAGAAACATATAATATTTATGGCCTTGCATAATAAGTAAGCTTAAAATTAGCAACATCATATATTTGCATTTTTGCTATCATTTTCGGCAACACTTTTGCTACATGCTACCGGTAGGCAGCACATATGGGGGTGAACCCCCCCCCCCCGGTCAAAAAAAATTTGTTGCCTAAAATGACGGCAATGTTGTTATTTCTGACAACAAATGAGGAGATCCACCCTTTATTTTCGCAGCCGGAAATGTTGTCATTTTCGGCAACTTGAACGGTAGGGGGTGGGTAGGGGTGGTGTGGGTGTTTTCTTTTTCTTTTTTTTTTTTTTTAATTTTTTATTATTTTTAAATATTTTATTTTTAAAATTAAAAAGTAAAGAGATATAATAGCAATTTTATTGGAAAGTTAATCATAATATTGATGAAATCCATAAAAAAGGACCTATCGTGCATCATAATATTGATGAAATCCATAAAAAAGGACCTATCGTGCTAATTTATGAGAGGCTGGGGGCTCAAGAGGTCGAAAAAGGTTCGGGACCTAACCGATTTTCAACTCAAAAGATAGAGACGATTTGTGAAATTAACCCAATTCTAATCCATCACCAAATTTTCCAGTGCATCAGGTTCTCCACGTTTATCGACTAAGGAGTAGAATGTTTCTCGTGAGTGACTTCTTAAAATTTTTTCCTTTTTTCTTAATTTTTTTTTTTTTAGAAGAAAGAAATGTTCGGGTAGTCTATATATAGAGGGACCAGATTGAAATCCCCTTCAATTGTCGAAGACTTGAATTGTGAAACAACGTAATGGGAATACAAGAAGATGGGTTTATTACTAATAGACTTGGCAAATTTATGTACTGATCCACCGATTCGTTGACCGCAATATGCCAATATTCATGCACGTCCACCACGAAAAATCAATTCAAAATTTCAATTTGAAACGAGAGACATGTTTATTTTATTGTGTACTAAAGAAAACAACACCGGGTTGGTTTAGCTACCATTTATAAATAGGCTCTACTTATACATGGAATTTTAGACACATGGTCACACACACAATTATATCAGATTTTTTGATATAATAATAATGTAAGCCTTCACACTCCATATGGTTTGATTAGGGAATAATATGCAGAAAGATGTTAAAAAACCTCTCAGAGATTTTATTACAAACTTTCAAGAGGTTTTCGGAAATAACTCATAACATGGTTACAAAATTTGAATTTTAAATCAATTTATTTATAAACAAACTCATTTATAAATAGTTGTCAAATGGATCCCAATGAGTAGGCACACCGATGTGTATAAATCGTACAATATTGTAGGATTTTGAGTATAGTGTGATTCTAGATGCACCTACATCATAAACCAAGCATTGATTTTCTTTTTTCTTTTCCTTTTATTTCCCCTCACCAAAAAACTGAATATATATATATGTAGAGAGAGAGAGAGAGAGTTTAGATTAATTAAATTCAATTATTTTGAGATTGTCATGTCTATTTGTGGTACAACTTGGTTCGACGAAACAAACTTTCTTGTGTGGTAATTAAACTCTAAAATCTTAACATAAAAATTAGGTTACTATAATTAGAACTTGAAACAGTTTACTTTCTGGATTTTTCTAGTTAGAAGATATTTAAAATGAAAATTTTCAACGGTCAATGAATATATTAGAGGATAAACAAATAGAATAGTTTTTTGTTGCATGGTATATATGCCTATCTTCTTCTTCCTTTTTTTTAGCATTATTATATAAAGAGATTGTAGGAGAGAAAAGTTAAACCCTTAATAATCAAAGATGTGGAAAACCCACTTGAAAATGCTATAAGTTCACATGGGCCTTGGCGAATATTATGCCTATCTAACATAACCATACATTCAACAGCAAAAATAATCGACATGAAAATAATGATCAAATTATCATGTTATTATCTTTAAATAAAAGTTAATTAGTATCAAAATATCATTATCCGTCCGTACCGGATGTAGATTTTGCTTGCCCACCATTGATTTGTGTGAATATCAATTGCATTGCAATTGTCCGAATTGGTTAAATTCATGCAAAAAGAAATCTAAGAAAAAAGGGAATTAAAATGCTTAAAAAAAGGGAAGGAAACCCCTAGTTTTAACTTTTAACTAATAATAATATATATGAATGAGGAAAATTAATTAACATTTTGAATGTTAGCTGATAAATCCACTACCTTTCCTATACAACTTGCACAGTGACATCATCCTATAAAATCTTACATTTTGATATTTATAGAGAAAATAATGGATTTTTGTCATGTGTGTAAGTTATTAAAAATATTGTAGAGAGGGTAATACGTGTAGCATAGTCAATATTATAACAAAATAAGATGTGTGTTTAGCCAAATATTACATACATCCCTTCACTTGTTATGATGATGATGTCATGCCATGTTCGAGTATATATTCATAGATAAGAGGTCACATGTGCATGTTGAAGATAATTTTTATATATTCAACGTTCAACAAATATTACCATAGCCATAAATTTCTACGCACAAAAAATAGGAGTCATGTTCTGAAGCCTGAGACACCCTTTCTCTCACAAAGGACTGGGGGCTCATATATGAAACTAGTAATAGGGTGTTTCCATGACGTAATGACACTTCCAGGCTCATGATCAAAATCCCGAAAGGTAGACGAAAAGAATGATTTAGTTCCTTAACTTGTATAATATGGCGACAAATCAATGTGATAACTGATAATAAATGCAAATCTTATCAATATCAAAAACCAATCAAGTACGTGTGACAAAGGGTCAAGGCCGAAACGTAAACAAATTTGGTTGGCTTGTGAAAATAATCTTCATGTGAATTATTAAACACGAAGCAAATAGACTTTTGATGTCTTTTTTTTGTCATCTTCCACCAAAATCCCTTTCAGTATATTATATTTATTTATAGAGAATGACTTCTTCTGGAATCACATACCATTAGTCCATTCAAAGGATCAAATAATACACACGCATTCTTATTTATATACCACAAGAAATCAGATAATTAGGTCTCGTATGATTTTAATTTTTGAAATTATGAATTCACAAGCGAAATTGTTTTGTTAAGAAAATGCATAGCTAGAAGAAATGAGCTTTGAGGAAAATCGACTTGGATGGAAAAAAATAAAATAAAATTGGATCTACATGAATTATGAACATCTTAATTAATTATGCTTGAGTACAAGATATTGATTAAACACCTCTATTAGATTATTGATCTACCACCGGTGTAACTAATCTTGACTATTTAAAAAACATTGACCAATAGAAAAAAAAATTGACTAGAATTCATCAATATATTGTTAAAAGGAACAAGAAAGAAATTTTTTAATTGTATTTTTTTTATTTGAGCAATTAAAAGGATTGTAGGTGAAGAGAATCAAATCCTTAATCAAAAATATGGAAAGCCCACTTAAATGTTATCAGACCACATAAATCTTGAGAATTTTCTAATTGTTTTAGGTAAGCTTTCGTATAAAAAATATAAAAATAATAATCTGACTTAATAAAAAAATTGAATGATTTATCTTAATCTTTCTAGATGAAGCCTCTACTCTTCAACTAATCTCAAACTTGTAATTGTAGAAAGTTTGGCATTTTTCAAAAAAGGTACGATGAAGGGTAAATAATAGATCCCCCGATGACTGCTTTGTATTTTTAAAAAAATGTTCTAATTATTATTTATAAAATATAATCTGACGTACATATTAAAATTGGAACGATTCCTTGTAACCTTTCTAGATGAAACATCTATTCCTCAACTATTCTCGATTAATCTTGCATTTGTGGTCACACGATTAAAGTATGAAGGATAAATAATAGATTTTTCAGTGGCTAATTTGTATTTAAAATTGTCTAATTATGTAAAAAACATAATCTGACATACATATAAAAATTTAAACAATTCATCTTAATCTTTTAGATGAAATGAAACCTTTACTCTTTTACTATTCTCAAACTTGGAGTTGCACGATTCAAGCGATATTTTTTAGAAAGTTTGGCGTTTTTCAAAGAAGGTATATAATGGACCCCAGGTGGCTGCTTTGTATTTAAAATGGAAAATGAGTAGCCAATGGTCTAATTAAGTGGACGAAGAATAGTACGTACTTTTCAATTTCCACATCCATTGAATTCTTGCTTGGTACCTCAATACTTTGGAATATCAATTACCACTATAGATTTTTCCGGTCTATTGCACGTGTTTGAACAGTTTATTTTTACTTGAAATTCAGGGTAACTTCTCGTGGTAGGTGTAATACTTCTTTGACTGAATGAATATTGTACTATATTTCGCCTTTAAAAATGATCTTTTTGCAAAAAAAGAAAGTACTATTTGTATATTATTTAATGAGCTATAAATAAATTAGTTCACATAAGCTGAGATATATTTAGAATAATGCCGTTATGTGTTTCTAATTGTATTGCAATTGTTGAATATTCATATATTTTTATTAATAATAATTTGATGGTAGTAGTGGACGTGGTCATTAAGATGTACTAAAGGTAGTTTTTTTTTTTTTTAATTAGTCTATATAAGAGGTTGTGCTTGCGATTGGCGTGACAACGGGCAACATACCTTTTTGGTGCATATATGTGCATAATTAATATTTTACTCCTATCATAGAGTTGATAGACGGTCAAATTTGTACTTCTCGTTATCTTGTAAACGATCTTATAATTCGTAATGTAATGTAGAATATATATATATATATATAGCATAATTATGCAATGAAAATTATTCAAAATCTCACAAAACAAGAACATCAGATTTAATGTTTTTTGTTCCATTGAATTGTTATAGTATCATCAGAAATTGAAAAATAAGAAGTTATAAAGGGATTGAAGATCTCATTAAATCAAAACATGTTTTTGAGTTATGGCATTCTATTCTATTTTATTTTATAAATCCACTTAACAAGGTCTTCTTTTGTGGGTGTAGTTTCGATCCAAAGAGCGTTATTATTTGTATTCACTTACTAGCATAACAGGCATAACAATATTTTGGATAATACGATTTATTTGTATTATTTTAATAGTTGATTAGCATTTTTATTCTGCCAATATTACTTACACATGCTCTATAAATTTTAGAGTGGTTATAATGACACTACATGTTTTACTAAACACACCATATTCTAATTATATTTATTATCCTTCATTTTTTCATATTTTTAGATTAAGGTATTAGCTTTTTCTTTGCCATATTTTTATTCTTAATTTTCAATTAATTATCACATCTTATATCTAACAATGATTTTCTTCTAAAAATTTTGGCATAAGAACTACTTAAATCTTTTAAATAAGTCAAAAAAGAAAAATCCATAAAAGTAAACTATATATTTTCTTATGATTCTAAGATATATGAATGAAATTTTTTGAATAATAACCATTATTAAGAAACAAGATATAAAAATTAATTAAACGGTTCAGAAAAAAATACAATAAGATTCATTGAGACACCAACTTCACAAGTTAAAAAGATTAAGGACCTTCAATGTAATAAAAATGTAGTGTAACTATAAAAAAATGTAATATTGATATATTTTCCCTATATCTTAAAAGTTGTGCTATTTGAACAAAAAGAGAGAGAAAAAGTTTAAGAAAATTGACGCATGTTAAAATTCTATTTTTCAACACGTCATATTACTTTTGAACTAATAATAATAATCATATGAATTAAATGTCTATTTCATTAAAAAAATTTTGTTGTACAAATAGTACTCCCTCCGCCCCAAAAAGATAGTCTACTATTCTATTTTTGTCCGTCCTAAAAAGATATTTCACTTATCATATTGAATATGTATTTAATGTTTTATTTTCATATGTATCTCTAATTAATAATTATTATTCAACTACCTATGGATTGAAAATATTTCAAACAAACACAAGGGTATAAATGAAAAAATAAGGTAAAATTAATTGTTCTAATTATATTACCTGTTAATTTTTAATCTATATAAAATTACCTATTATATTATTTTTGTGATAAGGAGGGGTATCATTCTAATAATAATGGATTAATGGCCGGAGGCTAGAAAACGGGGAACAACACTGCGCCCAAAATAAATTGCTAAATGCGAAACAACGTAAAAAAAATTCATTCGACGAACACGTGCGTGTTTAATTGCACCAGCGCTCGTTATTTGACTCTGGTTTTCCGTTGCCCATTGACCCCCCACCCACCTCCCTCCCTCCATCCGCTCCCTGAATATGCTGCCAATTATGGTTTCCTTGCTAGCGCCTAGATTTTGGTACACTAAAACAAAATACCCTCTTCATCTTACAAATATATTCTTTTTTTTATATTCGTCCTAAATTATATTTCATTTTTTTAATTAAATTTTTAATTTACTAATATATTCTTATTTATGGTGCATGAAAATTAACAATAAAAAAAATAAAATGAAATATTAAGTAAACTAAATGATATATTAGGAAATGTATTTTTAAATTGTACATTTCCAATAACATAATTAAGTTTTCTTAATCTGTGTGAAAAAATAAAGGGAAATATCTTTGTAGGATGGTGGGAGTATATACTAACCCATCGCGATCTTACGAGAGCATGTTAATGTTAAGAAAATAACGTTCGTGTAAATTGATGAACATCAAAAGATTGGCCTTAACTTGAATATAAGGCAATAATAAAGGGTAATGAGTAAAGTAGAAAGCCAAGGATGTCTAAAACTATGATATCGTCGCAACTGTGTCGTGCCTATCTAGTTTTTGTGCTATTTTAAAAATATATATATCAAACAGCTCATGCGGTCTATAAATATACACACAGAACAATAGAATTTTCTTTAAAGATATTTTCACAATTGTTTTTTAGGATTAGCAGTTTTCTTTAAACTTTAGACGAAAAGCATAATAATCAAGTAATTACCGAAGTTATGATCAATTTATTAGTTATATAAGAATGTGGCTTATTTTCTAATTCATGTGGAAAGAAGAAAGCCTAATGGTGAAGAAATTAAAAACATATAGTTGAAATAAATATATATTCTTTTAAAATAATATGAGCTGATGATGTATCAAAGACTTTTATTGATGGTATTGACTAAGAAACCAAGCTTCTTTTAAAAAAAAAATTCTATGAAGTAATTTGTTTTATGTATGTAAATCTGATTTAACAGATATATTAATTAAGAGCTTAGCTGAAGTGGGGTTAATTAGGAGGAATTTAGCCAAAAAGGATCACAATGAACATCTGGAATAGCAATTTTTGGGCATATTACTTACAAATATTTATACTATTAGCATCTGGAATAGTAATTTTTGAGCATATTAATTACAAATATTTATACTCTTTCTTCTATTTCTCCCCCCCCCCCACCTTTTTTTTGAATATTACGAGGAGATCGTAAGGAGGGGAATATATTGAACCCTAGTATAAAGTGCACACGTGAATCTTGGCTACAAATATTTATCTCAAAACATGCTTATAATTAACTTTTTCCTTCCTCAAAGAGGAAAAGGCCAATTTCACATGTTTTTCATTTTTCAAAAAGTTTAAACAGGGTCCTCCATTTCAAATTTACATGAATTTTAAGTTCAAAGTGTGTGTATATATATATACACACTTAACAAATTCATCCAATTTTTATAGGATTTTTATGGATTTGAAAAACTTCTTTTATTCATAATCTGTCATCAATCCCTAGCTAGATACTATTGTGATAATTTTTTTTTTTTTTGAAATACCGTTCTCTACTTAAAATAATTTTAGAAAAGTTTGATCTAGCGTATTTGATCTAGCGTGAATTTTTAAGAAGCTCTTCTTCTGGAATTAATAAAAAAAAAAAATTATCCACAATTAACTTTTGACTAGAACGAATTAAAGTTGCTTTTAAGCTGAAAGGATAATCGAGTAATCACCATTTTTGACTTTGCGTGTTGTTCACGACTCTCATAATATTTGTCAATTAAACTATAGCCGTCAGGCCTTCGGTCCATTTTAATTGATTCATTCATTGTATATATATACAACCCCACAAGCCACAATCTGATTCCTCTCTCTTCTCTCTCCCTCTCTCTAATATGGAGAATTATCAAACAATGTTCCAATCTTCATCTTCAGCTAACTCTCATTTGTCTATATTAAACATGGCAGATTCTCATGCAGAAGCAACTGAATTTGATCATCATCAAGATCCTCAAAAGTTGAATGGGTACTTGGGACTGATGCCACCTCGTACTGAAATCCCAATTTCAGACACGAGCAATCTTATTGAGAGGAAGAGTCTTGTTGATGCCGGAAGCACTCCATCGTCCGGCAAGAAAACTAAGGGCGAGAAGAAGTTGAGAAAACCTAGATATGCCTTTCAGACAAGAAGTCAAGTTGATATACTGGATGATGGTTATAGATGGAGAAAATATGGCCAGAAAGCTGTGAAAAACAACAGATTTCCAAGGTCCATTTCTCCTACCTTTTCTTTTCTTTTCTTTTCTTTTCTTCTCTCTTTTTTTTTTTTTTTTTTGCCCCTCCAAATTAATAGTACGTAGTGCTATGAAATTAATGTTGTGATAAAGGTTTATTTTCTTATTTTTCTGTAGAGGTTGAGTGACTAATTTTATGCTTGGTTTTGATTCTTTTGTGGGGTTTATAAAATTTTGCATAAGGTATCCAACAGAGGTTGTTAGATTGGATTTTTTCCCCCGTTCTCGATTCTTTGACATGATAGAAATGTATGATAATATTACGACTGCAGGCCTAATTACCATTGACATTGCATGATAATATAACGGATTTCCTAACCTTGAGTTAATTAGCTAGCTAGCTATAGAAGTGGTACTTCACATTCATTGTTAATTAACTCAAAATGTATAACTTCACATAAGGTATTAAGGTATATATATATATATATAATTTGTATTAAGGTATAT
The DNA here is from genome assembly GCA_963692815.1 of Nyctanthes arbor-tristis. NCBI lineage: Eukaryota > Viridiplantae > Streptophyta > Magnoliopsida > Lamiales > Oleaceae > Nyctanthes > Nyctanthes arbor-tristis. The sequence goes on along the minus strand of CAVNYN010206040.1, from coordinate 25,200 downwards.
ATACATATAATTTTGTGATCTAGCTAGTGTTGAAATAGAATATACGGAATTAGCGGTAGAGAATTGTATATAATACTTATAAAATTCATGAACTATCTAAACAAAAATAGTTTGATCAATTTTTATTTTAAAGTAAACTAGTGGCGTGGATTTTTGATTGAATAATTATGCTTGGTATTAAAAATTTGCTAAACTGTAGTTTAAGCATATAATTTGCATCGAGAATATATGGGGCAACAAATGAGCATAATGTGTTAGACACCATAAGGTTTTGAATTATGCACTAGTTCGGAAAAAGAAAAGTACTGATATATATTAACTTATTTGAGAGTATTGATATTAGCTAATTTGAAATATATATATATATATATATATAGTTGTGATCAAATAATTGTAATTGATGCACTCAAAGAGTTGGACTTAAAATTTTGTGAAAGTTGTGGTTTCATCTTGAATTGAGGAAAATGGATAGCAGAGGGGGTTCGATATTGTTTAGAAAGTGTAACTAACTTTCATATATATAATTAGTTAAATTAACAATAAGAATTTATGTAAAGAAATTGAGCTATACACCAAATATACTAGAACTTTTGAGCAAAAACTCCACTCCAATTTCATACTTTATCAGACCAACTTTGTGACAAAGGAAAAAAAAAAACTCAACTATCGAGCTTTTAATTTGTTGATCCACACCTTTTGAAGGGTTTTGTTTATTTATAATTAACAAATTTCTTGTTCTCTTTTTTGTCATTGCAGAAGCTATTACCGTTGTACACATCAAGGATGCAATGTTAAAAAGCAAGTTCAGAGACTATCTAAAGACGAGGGGATAGTAGTCACAACGTACGAAGGAATGCACTCCCATCCAATCCAGAAGTCCATGGAAAATTTCGAGCATATTCTTAGTCAAATGCAAATTTTCACTAGTTCCTATTGAGTCGTCGTCCAAGTGTGGCTCAGACCTAAGAGTTAAATCAAATGAACATTTTGTAAAATAGTGTTGTAACAGATTTCACTTGAATAATTTGTATGATCCCGTAAAACAGTTTAGACTTCGATTCATCATGTAATGTAAAACAAAAAGAAACAAGTTTCTTTTATTTTTATTTATATTTGTTTACTTTTCGGTTTCACGATCCATCTGACCTTGTCATCCGATGATGCTTGATCGAGATTCAATTAATGTTCATCATGAATGCGTGAATTTAAAGTAATTAACCAATATTTTGTGCTATTTGATCCACCGGAAAAAAAACATGGTTGGTATGCGATTGTTGATTTTGTTTATAGACATAAAAGAGAAAAAAAATGTAATAATCTGCTTAAGTATGAGCCTTCAAGTCTAATAAAAATTTTCAACTAATTAATAGTCGATTTATATACATGTTAAATCATGATGTAACATATTATAAAGATAAATTGGTCACGTTAAAGTTAATTATATGGTTAACTCCGAAAATTTTCCAGCATCCTTCGAGCGTGTCAAAATGCTGCTGATAATTAACTTTTAATTATATATTGAACGTTAACTTTTAATTAACTAGGATGTGAGCTATATTACCCTTGCATGCATGTTAATATTTTAGCAAAAATGTAACTCGCCACTCGCCAGGCCATTCATTGTAATATAACATCGTCAAGACTTGTGCCAATGTCATTATTCACATGCATCGGTCGAGCCCAAGCCAATAATTTCCCTTCATATCAACCATCTCTATATCTTCTAGGGATGGAGTCAGCTGTCGATATCAGGGTATATCGAAAATATAGATTATGTAATACTTTATATATTAAAATTCTTTTTGCAAATGCTTATATGACCAAAAAATGCTTTTTTTTTTTTTTTTAACCAAAATACGCTGTGCCCAACTAGAGCATGGCACCCCCCCCTTATCTTCACCCTTGCTTCATTCAAACCGACCATTTCTGAATATACCGACGGTCTGTACAACAATAAGAGTACTTAAAAGACTTCAATTAGCTAACATCGTCCACTAAATATCAACATGTGAAGCGGGACCTCGAAATGCAAGATCGAGATCATGAATTGCCTTCTGCGCTAGATAGTGTATCACTTAATATTAACTTGATCAAAAGGAGCTTATAGAAGTTTTATCTGTTACTAGTAGTCTTGCTCTTCCACCGACAAGTTGGTAGGTTATTATGCTAAAAAGTTCACGCGTACAAATAATAGATGGACATTTGTAATAGAAGACAAGTTTGGTTATTTTTTATTGGTCCACATATTACCACCGAGCTCTAGCTCGGTCCGGCCTAAAAAATTTTCTTAAGTAGTCCAACAAAAGTTAGCTCTGTCCAGCCCAAACTCAAACTTTTTATTCTTTAAAATTCGTTAGTGAGCTCAATACAAAAAATAAATCAAGTTTTCTTAGTCCAAAACAAATCCAACTTGTTATCTATTTTATGTAAATCTAATTCTAAGTATTTTTTATCTATTTTATGATATACCTAGAGAATGGAGTCTCTTTTATTTTTTGTGCTATAATATCTATTTGTTTTTATTTGTCGTTTATGAATAAATGGTGGTTAAATTTATTATCAATGCTTGTGATTTATATATTTAGGGGAATACAATTATATTTCAGATTTGGTTTAAACTAATTTATAAAGGAGACTATATCAAAATTTTTTTTTTTAAATTTTTATGTATTTTGATATTTCTAGTGTAATTTCATTTCAAACAATTTATAGTATAAAAAAAATTTCGGGGGCAGCACCCCCGAGGAGCCCCCTTTCCAACCCTGACTGTTTTTTCTGTAAATTCAGCTCGATCCTATGCAAAATACTGGGTCCATCCTTGTGTAAGTAGGGATTTTCCCCTCTTTAAGTAATCTAGGCAATTGTCTAGGACCCCAAAAGATGAAGTTGGAGGCTCGTTTAAATTTCTCAAAAAAAAAAAAGAAAAGAAAAGTTTATTAAAACCCAAAATTTAGTATTATGTATTGTCAGAGGGTGTCTAGTATAAAATTCACTCAATTAGAGCCTCTATAATGTCTAGAACCGCTGCATCTTTTCTTTTTGCGTCTCTTTTGTTTAGATTTGCCGAACTTGCTTGATAGGAATAGGATTAGGATGGCTGCATTTGTATTCTTTTGACTAAAAATTTAAAAAGGTTAGGTAGGATATGTGGACATGATAGAACTATCCAACCGTGCAAAAGACTAGTTAATTAATAAGAACTCTTACTTACCATTTATAAGCAGGGTAATTCTTTCTTATAACTCTCACATTCTAACAGTTCATTGTAAGTTAAAACAATTTCTCCACAGAACAATTATCCATGAAAATTAACAAGGTGCCAAGGTCAAAAATACACTTCTATAAAAGGATGATTCAAATTTTAACCGCGGGAAGAAATATAATTCTATGTGTTAAAGGAAAGAGTTAAAAGAATTTATTGTCAAACTGAAACTATAGTAGTATACTGTAACTTTAATAACGAAAAATTCCGGTCATGATATTTAAATGACTTATTTATTTGGCAAAGAGGTATAATAACAAAAGGGACCGGTATAGATTTACCTTATTATCTCTACTGATGTTTTCTTTTAAGAATATCTCCAATGGACTCTAAATTTAACATTCTCTTTATTTTAAAGACTCAAAATATAAAACCAAATTTCAGTAGACTCTCTATTTTTACTTCTTAACATAGAGAGAAGGTTTGGTTCTTCAAATTCAGAGAGTCAAATTCACTATCTATAATTAAATAGCTCTTCAAGTTCAAGAATCGTTTATTGGTTAAACAAAATTACATTAATTTCATTGGTCATTAGAATTTAAAAATATAAATATTAGTAATTTTTAAAAAGAGAAAATGTTTCTTGAAGATGGTAAAATAAAGAGCTTCAAATGGAGTGCTTGTTAGAGGAGATTAAGATTTCTTTTTTTTAAATTTAAAGATACTTTTTTATTTGAAGAAATATGCTCTTTAAAAATAAAGAGACTATTAGAGAGGCTCTAATAAGATAATTTTAAACTCTAATACCACGGTAATATTTTCAAAATAGAACTTGAAATAGTCAAGCAAATTTAAATTTAAATATTCTATTTAACAAAAATTTGATTTTTAAGTTCTTCCAGATGTAAAGGGTAAATTGTAGTAGAGGTCCCCCAACATTTGCATCTATCTTTACTCACATCCCCCACCTTTAAATCTAACGCCAAGAGGTCCCCAACTTTTAAGAATTGACACTTTCATCCAAATAATTTTTTTAAATCAAAAAGGTGGATTTTATATACAAAACAAAAGATGTTACCGACAACAAGGGGGCACCTCCCATTTAATTATTTTCCAAACGGTCCATGTGGCAAATCTTCGTTGAGGGCTTTTTGATGGCGTATCTTGGTGGCTAAATGAGCTGTTTCCCAAACCTTGGTGTTGCAAATTGGATTAGCCTTTTTTTCCCTCCTCTATGTCTTCCATCCTTTGTTTTCATTTTTTCCTTCTTTCTTTTGCCTTGCTTTCTTGGCATTTCTTTAGTATTAAACCACTAGGGACCATTTGGAAGCTAATTAAATGGGAATTTATAATAATTGAGATACATTTTCAAATTCACAAGAATATAAAAAGTGACGCATGATAATTAAAAAAAAAGTCATGTGAAATTTAGTTAAATTTTTTTCCTTTATATATACATCTTACTTTTCTGTTTACATGTGTTATTTTTTGTATTCTTACTTGATGTGAATTTGAAATTTAATTTCAATTTACCAAATGGTCCCTAATGTCTTAATGTTAAAATATATCCTTTTAGATGAAAGTGCCAACTTCTAAAAAGTTGGAGATTTTCTGGTCTGAAATTAAAGGTTGAGAATGAGAGTACAAATATAAAGGTAGGAGACCTTGCTGCAATTTACCCAGGGGCACACTCGTAAATCCAGCAAATTTCTGCGGCCTTCTGTTTTCTTTACGGCCACGCCCTTTTTGATTACTTCCAATACTCCCTCTCTGTCAGCGAACTAGGGTTCTTATTTGTTTTTATTCTTGATCCCCATTTTCGCACAGTACGAAGTTTAAAAAAAAAAAAGGAAAAAGGGAGAAAAGAAACAGGAAACAGCTATCACACACTCTCTCCACCAGAAGTCGCCTTAAAAAAAAAAAAATTCAATTCTTTGTTTCTTTTTTTTCCCACAATTTCTCATACATATAACAGATTCGATGTTTTATTTATTTGCGTAATTCGACAAATTGTGTATAAGCAGAACATATGGCACTTCCTCTTGGCAAGCTAACACTCCTCATCGGTGCTGGTATGTGCACTTTGATTTATATAGTGCAAATAAGTAATAAATAAATTAATAATTACATGTGATTGCTGATGTTCTTGTTTTATAGAGCTAGCATAGAAAGAGTTTAGATTTTTGACAAAACCCTTGATTTGTTGCGTGCTTATTGTTGTAATGGTTGCTGGGTTGATCAGTTTTCTGGTAATACATTGATTAGGCGCTATGTGGTGGAATTATAGGTACTTTTGCTTATCTTGAGCTGAGCTGAAAGCTGACTTTGGAGTTTGTAAGAACAGACATTGACTATTAGGTTATGGATACTTTTTTTTAATAATGGTTGGTATTGGAAATAGTTCATGTTGTGTTCCGTTGGATTATCATGCGAATGGAATTCCTTTTCCTTCGAAGATTTGAAAATTGCATTCTGCATCTTCATGCTCCTCACAGAGAGAGGGAGATTACACATTCCAAATGGAAAGCTATATGTGGGAAAGGATAATTACCAGCTTGCAGCATTTCAGTAGTTGTTGTTGTTGTTGTTTTTTTTATTATTATTATAGTTATTGTTATTGTTGTTATTATTATTATTATTGTTATAGCTAATTCTTTACTTGGCCTTCTGGTCTGTTTTATTCTGTGATACATGATGGTTGGTTTTTGTTACTTACTTACTTAAGCCCCATTAGCATTCTGTTTCTATTTAAATGTACTGGTTTATGTAGTACTTTTAGGTCCATGAAATATGTTCTGGTGATATGTTTCGGCTATTTCTATTTCAAAGTTAACATTATATGCCAACTAGGGCTTGTAGTGGCGTATATTGTGTTATTTGTTTTACTACATTAATGATACCATCATCATAATTTTGTTGTAGTTGATATATCTTGTTAGGAGCTTTTTTTTGGGAGCTTTATGTAAAGAAGATTTAGCATCTATTTGCAAACAAGTTCTATTTTTAAATAAAAATCAGTTAAACAAATCGCATCCACATATTTTTATGAGACCCACGTATATTGCACAACTATCCACGATTCAACTCCACTCTCTCTCTCTCTCTCTCTCTCTCTCTCTCTCTTCTCTCTCTTATTTCTCTTTAAAATGAGTTTACAAACGGGCACTAGATTTATAGAAGAATGTGTGGTGGAAATGTAAAGAAAGATTATCAGGAAGTGTGGAAATTTGTTTTTTGTGAAAAATTTATGGTTGATGTTGATTTGATAAAGTTTTGCTTTCAATAAAGCTCCAAAGAACAAGCTCTAGGTTTTGTTTACTACAAGTCCTTGGCTGGTTGGTTTTGTAAGGATATACATCTCTCTTATATTTTGCAGGCCTTGTTGGGTCAGCTCTTTCTAAAGAAGGACGCCTATCAGATGTGTCTGGTTTCTTTTCTGGCGCTTTTAAGGTACTGAGGTCTTGACATTGATAATTCTGGTTGAGCTGGATCTGATTTTCGTGCATCTCATTTTTGTTGTATGGCAGATTGTTTTGAAGCAACTTAAACAAGATGATTCAAGTACTTCAAATTCCAAACCTAGAAATGATTCTTTGCTGCAGCAGGTATACAATTTGCTCTTTTACTCTTCACTATAACTGCACAATTGTCTTGTATGCGACATAGGCCTCTTGTCTTAGACATCAGACATGCCCTGTGAATTTATACTCTATAAATGTTGGTAATAGAGTTTTCACTCTATTCTGGATTTCTGACAATGTTAAAGCATGGTAGGATTTTGTTTCATTTGTAATTTCTTTTCACTTAGTTGTAACATGTCAGATAAACACGGTATAAATTTTAGATAAACATGTCATAAATTTTAGGACCTTCACTTGCCTAGCTTTTGGTGCCTTACTTAAAATGAATCCCCAAGATTTCATGTTTAATTTCTGTAATTGAGATTATTCCAGCTCATTGGAACACACAACCCCCCCCCCACCCCAAAAAAATAAATAAATAAATAAATAAAAAAATCCCAACCTGAAAACCCAAAAGGGGGATTCTTTGTTATACGGTTGTAAAGTCCCAGTGAAGGCAAACAAATACAGACACTTATGAAATATGACAACTGATTCCTGGGGTATGATATGAATTTTGAACTTAAAGTAGAAGATGCTATTGAGCATGATTGTGGCTTTCATTTAAGTGTATGCCAGGTGAACGATTGAGTCTTGACTCAGCTTGAGTTCTTAAAACATCTGAAGTCATATTTGGTCTTTGAATTGGTAACCGAAGATGCATAGGAGAAAAAAATTTCATGAATGAGGATCAAGTATAGTTACTGGATTTTGATTTCCCACATATATGTGTAATGTATATTTAATGTTTTATGCTGAGATTAATTGAATGTTTAATTTTGACAGGTTAATAGCCTGCGGCAGGAGCTGCAACTCCTCGCATCAAATAGATCTGTTACAATTGTTACATCGACTAGTTCAGGTTGCTGCTATCACAACTTTGAGTTGGATATCAGATAGTTTCAATATTTTGCTTTTTTCTCTTGCTGATCTTGCATAGTGTTAAATAATCTGCCCTCCTTGATTGTTACTTTGTGGCCCTGGAATTGCTCCGCAATGTGAGGCTTTGACATTTATGCTTGGTTCTTTATATTTCTGCTCCAAAAATTTCAGCGATCATGGTGTTTTTGTCCCCTGCCTTGCCCTTTTTTGGTCCTTTTCTTTGAGGGGAAATGAGTTTCGTATGGAATTAATCCCGGCTTCAGACAAAAATATTGTAGCCGACTTGTTTTCTTGAAAATTAAGTGTTTGTTTATCAAGAAATTTAGAATGGGAATTGTAACAGAAATATCAACCCCGCCCCCCCCCCAACAAAAAAAAAAACCACCAAACAACCCCCTTTTTCTTTTTCTTCCCCTCACAGTGTCTGTTATGTCACATAGATTGATGTTGTATGTTTCAACTATTTACAGGATCTGGAAAATATGGTATAGTTGTCACTGTTGTAGTAATTGGATATGGCTACATTTGGTGGAAGGTAATTTTGTTATTAGACTTAAGTTGTGTGGTTCCAAATTTTCTTTGATCATATGATAAAAATTGAAAAACATATGCAGGGTTGGAAAATTTCTGATATGATGTTTGCAACAAGGCGAGGCTTAAATGATGCATGCTCTTCTGTGGCCAAACAGCTTGAGAGTGTGTACTCATCAATTTCTGTAAGTTTCCCCGACTTACCAAAATTTCTTTTAATATATTATGAAAATTACCAGTTTTTGGAGAGTTACTGTGCTTCATATTCTGTAATTTCTTGAGTAATATATCAATTTATATTATAGGACGTTTCTACAGTAATCTCTATTACTAAGTGGCTTCTGTTATTTCTATGTTTTTATAATTGCTGATATATAGTATTGGGTTAACACTGCTCTTGTGGACTTCGAAGTTCAATCATCCTAGAATCACTATCCTTGAAATTGTCCTCTATCAACCATAGTATGCATTTATGTTTGTGAGTGCATACCCTACAATTCTGACAGTGCAGGGTACTCTTAGCGAAAAACACACAGTTAAATGCTTTACGTACCATGTTACACGTCTATGGTAAATGATCTATTAAAGCTATGACATTCATGGACACTCCGTTTTTTTTTTTCCACAAATCCTGTTGGACTAGAAACATATTTTCTTTTAGTTTGTGAACGTGTATAATCTGATGATAAAATTTGGAGAACACCAACTAACTTGTATTGCATAAATATTGTTGCCAATATTCCTTTCCTTTTTTTAAAAAAAAAATTTACAGGCCACTAAACGCCATTTATCTTCAAGAATTGACCGTGTTGATTGCAAAATCGATGAATGTGCTGAAAATACAGGTGCAACAAAAGAAGAGGTTAGAAGCAACTATTTGAGGAGTTATTCAAGTTTGCCGCCTTTAAATGTCAAGATATCTTATCAAGTTATTGAGCCTTTAACATATTGTGTAGGTTTCTGAACTACGAGGTGATGTGAAATCGATAAGCGCTGATGTGCTGTCTGTTCACCATGTAGTGCAATCCCTGGTGATTAATCTACCTTCGAGTGTGCGCTTGATGTGCACAAATGAAAACTAAGATATAATGCTTCTGATGTTTCTTTATTATTTTGACCCATCACATAACAGCATATTTGGTTATGGATCTGGACTAATTTCCATCAATTTCATATCTCGCAGGCAACCAAAATTAATAGAATAGAAGGGAGACAGGTACTAGCGTCAATATCTGATTCTTAGTTCATTTTATTGTTTTTGTCTGCTGAGGAGAGTGGCCCATTATACATAATTCTTTTTGTAGAATGAAACAAACTTTGGACTGGGGAAGTTGATTTCTTTCGTACGGGGTCTTGAAAGTAGCAAATCTATGGAGCGGATTGAGGCATGTACAGAAACTAGTTTATTTTACTTTTTGATTACAATCATAGTCGTAGATACGTGATTTATTCCTGGAATTTTCAGGGAGCTGCATCTAGTTCAAGGCCTGCACTTGAATTGCCGCCAGTGTCTCCGTCTAGGGTAAAAGCATTTTCTCAGCTCACTGTATTAGCATTAATTTATTGATGATGAAATCTGGTGGAAGACGTGATGAAATCTAGTTGAAGCAGTGAAAATAGCAGTTGAGGTCACTAACCTTTGCAGCTTTTCATGATAGGATCTCTAACATATGATGTTCAGCAAACCAAGTCCCTTGCCTATGAAACCTTAGCACAAGAAGTCATTTTTGAGGGAAAACATTGCTTAGTCAAAAGGTCAAAATTTTGATAAAATGGCCATCCCACCTTCAGTTTAGAACCATGTGAAAAGATTAACAGTGTGTTTTGCAACTCTTGTTTTATAAATCACTTTATCAAGTGCCGCGTGGAAGGCTTGTATTGGATTAAGTGGTTGAACTTGAGTTTGACCAAACACTTAAATGAATAGTACCCTACATGTATTGACAAATCTTTGAGATATGGGAAAAATCAAAGTGCATTTAGATTTAGGCGCTTCTGGTAGCACATCGTTGGATTAATGGCACACGACATTTATTTGGTCCAATAAGCTGCTTCGATGTTGGAGAAATTCCCATTTTTTCTGCTATGGGAGGTGTGGCAGTGGCCTTCCTTTTTTTTTTTTTGGCCCCCCTTGGTGGGGGTTGGTTGGGTTGGGTTGTTGATAAAGACAAAGTATTTCTTATAGTTCCCTTTCTTCTGGAATTTGTCGATGAGTTTGGCAACTAGTTACGTTTTTAGGAAAATTCTAATTGGACAAAAGAAGGGACAAAAAAGGTGACAAAATGGACAAGTGTCATAAGTGATTAGTGTTGATGTAAAAGTGATGTGATGTGTTGAAAAACAGGATTGTGCTACGAGTCAGTTTTGTTAGAATTTTTATGTGTTTTTGTTCAAATAGCACAACTCTTGTTTTTAATATTTAGGTTAAGAAATATTGATGTACTGATTAACTTTTCTTTTTATATAGTTAAATGGACATAATGATCATTTTATCTAAGTTTGAACCTTTTAACGGTCAAACTAACCTTTTCTTGAAAGAACTTCTGATGCTAATTTATCATAGGTTAGGGACCTAAAAGTTTCATTTATAGCCAGAATTTATTAATTTTATGATGTCAGCTTTACTTTGGCTTCCCTTCCCCATTTATGGACGGGAAGAAAATGAGCTGGCGTGTTTCACCTGGATTTTCTTTCACTTTTCTTCTCAGGCTGCATCATTGCCAGTCAATTCTTATGCGGAGCCACCTTCGCCCTCTACTTTGAATGGTTCTCCCAAGGTTTGTGAGCTTTTACCTAATTACTTCTCTGCCTGGACAGCTGTGGATTATATTAGGACGTAAAGTTTCCCTGATAAATGGTGAGGGGGGAGGGCATGCTTTATAGGGGCTTCTCATGCTTATTTACTTGAACGGAAAGAATATGTTTGGAGTTGCAATCTCTCGTGTACGTGTGTTTGTACATTTGCCTAGCTGGCATCGACATGGCTTCTATGTTGCAATGAACAGTCTAATTGAACTCACTTCCCTCAAACAAAGCCCTGATTTTGGCTTTGTTCTGCTTGACATTTCCTCTCTTCTATCCAAGTGCTGATCTTTCTCCTCTACTGATTTATCTATTTCCTCTGCAGCATTCTTTGCAAAGTCCTGCTTCTGCCTCAGGCCGGAAGGTAATGCCTAGTCTTGTTTACGTCTTGCATTTGCTTGCCAGGGCTAGTGTCTCATAAATCCTCTCACATTCTCATTTTAGGAGCTTTATGGTATATCCGACGCGCTTGGATTGTCAAGCCTTCACAATCCTTCTAACGGAGTTCATACTTCAGAGAACACAAACAATGATAACTCCACTTCTGGTCTTCCTGGAAGAAACTTTTCTGGAAGGAATTTTCCCTTTTTCACAAGAAATCGCAGTGTGGTCCAGTCTTCCAAGTAAGCACCATGTCGCGTATTATAAGCACTCGGTAAACTATATGAACCATATTTTTGTATACCGAGAGAGGGGAAGTCTTGGCTTAGCTGAGTCCCATCCCTTTTTCCCCCAAGTCACTGGCCACCGATATTATCTTATCAGGTTGTAAGTGGCACATATATATACGTGAAATTGCTGACACAACTCAGTATTTCTGAATACGAGTAGGGTATATTTGGTACGCAACATTATAATTGAATGAATAACACCATTGTTGTTCTTCCTTTTCTGTTTTTTAATAAACATTGAGAGTTCAATCATTCAATACCATTATTATGCACTCTGTTTAACTGCCTCTGGTGCCTTTTTATTGAACATTAGAGTCTCTTGCAAAGTGGGAGAAGAGCCACGTGTCGTTAGCTGTGTGTGTATGTTCGTGAGTTAAAGAGAATAATTATTCATCTACCAGGAATCTTAGATCAATGGAGATTATTACAACCACTTTTTAGGCACTACTTTTCTTTTAAAGGGACCCCTATATAGCACACCAATTTAGACTGGTCCCTCAACTAGAAAATATGAACATAAGCTGCCTTTTTTTAATTTCTTTATTATTATATATGCGCATCTTCATTGTCCCATTTTTTTTTTTTAGTAGTGTTGAGACTCTATATTTCCATAGCAGTTCAAAATTTTTCCTTCTGCAAGTTGGTATAGGTGGTTAGTAGTATGAGTTTTAACGAAGTTTGGGAGTATCATTTCTTTCTTGCAAGAGAAATGAGGTCACTGCAAGTGAACTCAGAGAGATGGTTCGATGTGTACCTGTAGTAAAAATTTGGACAAGGCGTAACGCATATAATTCAACAATTAATGTGTAGGGCATTGTTGTGCAGAACTTTTAATGGGTGCCGTTGCCCAAAAATTTTGAAAGGAAAGAAGAATTTATAGTTGAAGCTCAGATTATGAAAGTCTTGACACTGGCGATTGGTGAGGGTAGGGTCCGTCGTCTTAATCACGAACGTGTTCAATTCCGAGTCATTTAAATTTTAAACTCATAATACTTGATTGTTATATTATACTAGATTTTTCGCTTGTGTAATGTAGAGTAGAGATCTAGTAAAAAAAATTATGCATTAAAAGTAATTTAATAAAAATTTAGATACTTGATGTTATAAAGGAATATAAAAACTATGACATTTACAAATGTAAGTTATATTGTAAAAGGAAGTATTGGATCAAATAGTATCAGAGTATTTATTACAATAAAAAAATTTGTCATCTGCATTTGATCCAGATAAAAATTTTGCCTAAATGATGCGATCTCTATATCTTGAGATTATAAGTCTTGTGTCACTATACAATATAGTCGAATGATAAAAATTCCGTAATAAGATACCAAAAATACTGATATTTAACTTCGACTTATGGCTAGAGATTTTAGAATATCATATCCCGTTCAAGAATTTGGATTTGTAAATATTTCATTAGAAGTTGTTAGAATATGATGAAATGATAGCATGACCATATCTGCGACCCATCGCAATCGGTTAAAATTTATTTAAAATTATATGTCAAGATAGACGTTAAGTGCTTTGTGAAGTCTGGAATTATTTTTCTACTTTTTATCTTCAATAAAATGTCTCATTTAGAGTAATCATTTTCTTATTATTTGATATTATAATTTAATGATGATAAGATAATAATATAGCCTTAATAAAGTGACTTTCTTGTAATTACGTACAACTTCGGTGATATAATTGTTGATAATTAAAATAGAGAAACCTAATTCCTATTAAATTAAAGTTTTTGATCTAATTATTGACAACTAAATATCATTTACCTATTTGCAAGTAAGATAAAAATTCAGTGACATTCGATACAATTAATGTTATTATAATTTATGTTTCTTTTTTCCTTAGTGACAACGGAAACAAAAAATATATCGGATAATTGATAAAATAAAAGAGATTCATATAATTCACTTTGACAATAAAAGATAATATAGTTAATTGGATTGAGCTCATACAGAAAAATAAAAAAAAAAAGAATTACATGGCACAACATATTTTATTCATGTATGTATTTATGCTTTATTGCATTGTAGTATTATAAAAATAAATAATATCATATTTTATATTATACCCGTGCCTACCATAGATGAAAAGTTGAAAATGAAAATAAAGTATAACTATCACTAAATACAACAAACGAAGTTTCTTAAAAGACGGGATACCAAGATACCTAAAAATATCATACAACACTAATGTCATTGCCAACAGTGAAATTGAAAGAAGTCTCACACATGCGTTACACAGATACGTGTTATCATATTTACAAATCAGTAAATATACAATTTTGATTTAGTAATTGACGAGTTAAATTAATATTTTATTAATAACATATTAATAGTTACCCTTTTATGTACTCGGTTAATGCTTTACTATATTTTACTTTTAAATCTTTTAACTTATTTAATATTATTAATTAATAATCTAATAATTTGTATCAGACATGTAATGTACATACCCAATTTCATACCTATATAAAAAAGAACATTCGACATGCCCTTTTTAACCGGATAATATATCGTGTCCCCACATACCTTTTTAATTAAGTGATACTTCGTTTTATTTTGTGCAAGTACCTATCATATTACATTGTTATTTTGATCTAGCAAATAACAATAATGACAATCATTATAGTTATAGTGTATATTTGTATCAAAATTAACGTATAAGTTTATTTTCAAACAGCATGTCATAAATAAAGTACAATATACTAGTTGCATTATCTAGAATTACGAATTGACATACGAATCATAAATCACCACTGGATATTTATAGTAAAATATTTGAGTATTGAACATAAATTTGGTTGTATAACTGAGTCCATAATTTTTGGTCTCTTCTAAACATGTCATTCAAGTTCACAAGTTCAACCTATATAAAATTGTAATAATTAACAATCAAATGATCGAGTCACAATCAACTATAATAACTACGAATCTAGTATGTCAACAATGCGTTGCATGAGAAGATTAATTCTAAAAAAATTCAATAATAATAAACAATAAAATAGTACACAAATGCGTGCCATTGGATTTACATAACAAAAACAGTAAATATATAGTTTTTAGTTAGTATTTGACACGTTAAATTAATATTTTATTAATAATATATCAGTAATTACATGTTTATGTACTCGATTAATGATTTAATATATTTACGTTTATATCATCTAACTTATTTAATATTATTAGTCAACATTCTAGTAATACATATAGGTATATACATATCCGTATTCGCTTGATACCCGTTCATATCAAAATTTTCATACTCATAAGAAATTACCTTCCCATCTTTCCATTCTAATAGAATAATATTTCGTTTCCTCACATATATTTTTAATCGAGTGATACTTTATTTTATTTTATACAAATACTCATATATAATGTCACATTGCTATCTTAGTCTATCAAATAACAAATATAATATTTAAAAAGTAGCATATATATACACACATACATATATCTATAAGTAAATTAGTCTACGGGATCTTTCTGTCACTGTTTTCCCGCTAAAAAATATGTTAATAAGGTCTTTATCGACATTTTATTTCTTATAATGGTAACTCATGTAGTATTCTTAATTTTTTCAAGTTTTATTCTCTTTTACGTGATTCATCGAATTTTTTTGAAATAAGATAGACTATTTAATTTAATAACTAATACACATTTATCATCATTTTATTATTTAAATTATAGATAAATTTGATCATGCAATGATTGATAAGTGTCGATAATTAAAATATTTGTAGTTTATAATTTTTTTAGCAAAAAATTTATAGTTTATAATTCATAAAAAAATGAAAATTAGTTAATATGAATAAGAAACATAATTGATAACCCGTATTCGTCAAATAATAATAAAATAATAGAAATAAATATGAATGAGGAACTTACTTGAGGACTCATATTCATCGGATAATAAATTTTATTTAAGAACTTTTATTTTTTTTATAAATTACCTTAAATAAATTGAATATTTATTTAATTAAACATATATATGTCGTCAGTCTAGATTAATTAAAAATTATAATTGTAATTTTTTCTTAATATTTTCCGCTATAAATGTTAATAATTAGGAATATTTTTCTTTAAAGAGATAAATATTTTACACACTACAATTTATTCTTTGCGTAACTATAGGCAAAAAAATAAAATGTGATTTTTCTAAGAATTTTTGAATCATGAGAAGATAAACTTGAAGATAGCAATACAAAATAATATTATTTTTCTTAATTCAGTTAGTCAATATTAGAGGAAGTTAATTAATATTCAAATAAAAGAGAAAGAAAAATATTTACATTCATACTTATTTAGGAATCCAATCGGATAGGGGGAATACCTTTTGTCAATTCTACTTTTCGTATGAAATTATAATATTAATTAAATTAATTCTTTATTTCTTTTATAAATCCAATTTCGTATGTTTATAAATTTAGAGACGTTGCAGATAAATAATTATTAACAATTTAATATTTTCTTTGAGTGAAAATACGGAAGAATAGTAATATATAAATGAAAATTATTAACAAACAAAAGAGTTGATATAATGGTTTAAAAGCATGTTACTCTTCACATACATGTCACGAGTTCAATCATTTATTATTACATTTGTAATAATTTTTTTATTAAAAGTGACAACTGGTGTAGTATGACATTATAAGCAATTGTGTCAGATAGAGTTTTAGGCGGAAAAGATTTTCTAATTACGTCTGATGAAATTACAATTGAGCTCGACAAACTGTCACTTAATATATATATATATATATATAGATTTTAATATTGACAAATGACAATAACATATTTCATAGAGAAATGTTTTTCTTTTTAATTTTTTTTACAGAATTATAGTATTTGCATATACAAAGCGTATAAAATTTATTTACACCCTTAACTTTTATGGTATATGTAAATTTAGGAGTGTGTATGATCCTCTATTTGAAAACTCACCGAAGTTCGCCCTAGGAACAAATTATAATGAGAATCGAGGTCTCATGTTTTAAAGGTATTCCGTCCTTCCCATTAAAATAGGCTCTTTTTGTTCGTATCAAATTATAAGTCAATTTCCTATGTGTAGTTGGAATATTAGTTCATTTATATATCCATATTGAATGTACAAGTATATGAATAAAATAAAACTTTAAAAGTTAAAAGTATATTAATAGAAGGATTTTAAATTTTACATTTTCAATAGCATTCATTGAATTCTCCTTAATTCTAATGAAAATATAAACATACCTACCTTGGTGATATTATGAAGTATATATGTGTAATGATCCGTTTGTTGATATTTTATTAAGTTGGTATTTCGAACTTGTAAATTTGGGAATTCAAGTTGCCTTTCCCCATTACGAAAAATTAGATAAATATTATGAGTGCTATTTTGAAGGTATGGCATTTCCAATAAGAATCAGCAACCGCATAAAAATACAAGAGTCAAAACTTGTTGTCAATTTGATGTCGTATCCAGAGTTTACTTAAGTTGACTCGGCTGTTATAATAATAGAATTATATTATTATTGTTAAAATTTTGTAAGAAAGAAAGATATGTGTCACGTGTGTATATATACATATATATTTCTTTACTAATGTGAGATTTTTGTCTTGCACGTGTTTGTCATGTGTCCTCATCCAGAAAGAGCCGTAGGGGACAAAAACTCACGAAATGATCTTTCTGTTGAGAATTAATGTAAATTTCTCGATTACACTTGTAAGATTATTGTTCAAAGAATTTAATTGAGACAATAAAAATAAAAGAACGAAAGACAAATTTATAGACTGTCAAAACTTTCCACTATATAATTAAAGTTGCTTACAACTATACAGAATTTTCACTCCCCAAACCAATTCATCAAGTATAACAAGAAAAATATACCAAACTTTACCGTATCTACCAATTTCTACTCTTTGCCTAACCCGCAAAGAATTAAAGAAATACCAAGACGTTAGGCTACTATTTTTCTTCACAAGACTCTCTGACCCGACCCAAGTGGCGCTCTGAGTTTTACCACACCTAATTTTCCACCATTTGAACAAACTACAAAGAGTTACAAGAAAACTCTTCAAGGTGCTAGACTCACTAATTTTTCTCTCAACTCACTTATACCATTTGTGTATAAAAGAAGAAAACATCTCTATTTATAGGTTTTGTTTCCTTAGAAGATAAGACAATTCTTCTATGATTTAGATTTCTTTTCCTCCTAGAATTTTTCTTCTTTCCCTTTTCTTTTCTTTTTTTAACTTTGAATTATTTTTACCAACAAAACCGAACACTTTCTTCCATTTGGACTCTTCTCATCAACCTAACATTCTCAATAATAATAAAAAATAAATAAATAAAACTGAAAGCTACAAACAGGTTGTCTCTTTCTTTCTTTGCCACTCGTTTCTTCAGTCATCTTTTTCCATTTCCCAGATTAATATTTATATATAAAATTCACCTGTTGCAAGGTCACTAGCCAAGGTGGCTGAACACTAGTGAAGTTATTCTCTCTTTTTCTGTGTGAGAAAAGCCCACGTCTTGACTCTCGAGAGTCGTATTGCCACACTATCCTTTTGTACAGTGACTGATATAGGATTTATTAAGTTGAGGCTATTAAAAGGTTTTATTTCGATAGCCTTTTCTTATATAAGAAAAAATACTAAGCATATAACAGGAATTCAATAAACTTTATATGAATATATAAATTTAATTACTAACTAAAAGAGAAGGCAAAATATATAAATTTTTTAGAGATCTGTAATTACATTACCACAATACTTAATTTTTAATTTGCTACAATAATATAGAAATCAAATATAACATATTAATTGGATTATTATAAATTATTCATATGCCTCTAACAAAATTACAAAAATACAAAATCAAATCTTGGGAATATACTCTTCTTGTACAAAATTAAAGTCCTAATTCCTAAACTCATCACGTAGCTGAAAAAGTATAAAATTCATATTCAATCTAATTATCTAAACAACTAAACCCAAATTATGCTATAGAAAATAGAATTACAAGTTTCAGATAAGTAAAACAAGGCGAAAAACTCACAGTATTAGTGTGCAAAACTGAAGTGCAGTCTGAATAGCAGAAAGAAGAAGCATAAAAAATGAACTCTCTAATCTTAAAGTACTAAGAATGTCATCTATACTCTTAAATTCTCACCAGGCACTTGCATCGAAGATGCAGCAAGTTGCGAAGTTGAAAAGTTGTTTATCATTTATGTTTGATTCTAACCTAATTTAGTTTTAGAGACAATGGGTAGTTGGTTGGATTTTGAATTTGGACAATTAGACTTTTTATTTATTGTTGGGTTTGATCGGTTTTAAAAATGTTAGATTGGTGAGTTTAAATTTAACTAAAACAATATTTTTTTTGTCAAAATTTACCCTTTTTTTTCCCTTAGAAGAAAAGTTAGGAGGGGCTTCAGCTTTCCTAGCTCATGAGCTAGATTCCCCATGCTTTTGTATGTATCACTTTCTTGATATAAATGGCATTATATATGCACCAGCGGGTTG
This sequence comes from Nyctanthes arbor-tristis, assembly GCA_963692815.1. Taxonomy (NCBI): domain Eukaryota; kingdom Viridiplantae; phylum Streptophyta; class Magnoliopsida; order Lamiales; family Oleaceae; genus Nyctanthes; species Nyctanthes arbor-tristis. The sequence goes on along the minus strand of CAVNYN010206040.1, from coordinate 5,984 downwards.
ATAAGATAAGCTGCTAAATGTGGACAAAGATATATATAATCTGAACTCTGAAGACAAAATGAGAAGAACCATCGGGGAAAACGTGTTTAAAAAAAAAATAGAGAAAGAAGAAGAAGAAGAGGTATTTAGGTAAAGTGGGGGCAAATGAGAGATAACTGTTAAGAAAAAAAATACTCTACAGCGCGCTTGTATTGAAGATGCTCTATCCCATGGGCAATGATTTTTAATAGAATAGTTACACGTGGTGAGCATAGATAAAAAGGGGTTACCATTGTACTGCTAATCCATTCTCATTTAACTTTAAATAATAATTATTGGGCAAAAGCAAACAAAATTTTAATCATAAGACAACTTATCTGGTTATAGGATGACAATTTAATCTATCGATCTATGAACTTGTGGTGATCTATCTCTAATAGAATTGATATATCGCACCTAATCGGGTTATGAGGACAGGTATGAGGAAATATTTTTTGACCTGCCATGGGTCTGAGGCGGGTCCAGGTCAACTTGGACGCGCCCCATGGACTAGTGACACAAGAATTTTCTTCTTCCTTTTTTTTTGAAAAAAAGTTTAGTTCTAAAAATATGTATGAATTTATTTCTATACGATTTAATTATGAAAAGTCGGAAAAACATCAAATAATTAAACAATAAATGAAGTCTAGGTGTCTCAATTGTTCTTTTCAATTTCTACGTTGTAAACTAAAATTGTAAAAATTTCAACTGTTTATGGTAATCAATTCATGTTTTATTTTGCTCTCATTAATTGATAATGCGTTATGCATGACATTGATTAAAATAGAAAAAAATCCATGAGTCTTTTCGTGAGTCATGGAGATCGGAACCCCGGCCACGACCCCATGACCCGACCGACCTGACCCGCCTTGACACACCCCATGTGTTCGTGAGTTTGGGACGGATCTGAGGTAACTTCAAGACTCGTGGAGCGGATTCAGAGTATGGTTTTCTCACTCCAAACCCGCCCTACTGCATTCCTATCTTGCTCTCTTATTGATATGGCATGCTACAATTTATTTAAAAAGAATTCATTTATTTTTATAATAATAAATGGTGATAAAATAAGCCTCACCATAATTGTATACAGTGTGCTTGGCAACTCTATTTATAAACTAATCCGGTTATAAACTGTCACATGATATTATTTTATTTTATTATTAGTTTTATTTTTTTTAAAAGGTTAAAATGTAATAGTTAAATAGTAATTTTTGATTTTTGACAAAAAATAACCAATAAAATGATGTTAGTAATTTATAAACTAATTTACAAACCACCCGGTTGCCGCAGATAATTTTTGCAAAGAATGATCGCAGAATTATTATGCACATCTTGTTTACCGGTATCCATAGCCTTTTTCCCCAACCCACCCGCTACCTACGCTACCAATACTACTCTCTCTCTCTCTCACACACACAGAGGGGGACACGCACTATTACTGTCTATCCTCTTCCGATCTCAGTTGCCACTATACTGATCCAGCTATAATGAGTCAATGTCAGAGAATGAATGGTTGGGAAGACCCAGTCAGTCTTTCTTTTTCAGCCCTTTTGTAAGTCTTCTCTTTCACAGTTTCACTCTGTTAAAATTTTCTTGAATTCTGTATGTATTGTGTATGCATATTTAGCTTCACTTTGTTGCTACAAACCTTTCAATTTATATGCATTTTGTCACTTTCTTACCAATTGGGGTCAAGTTTTTGGCAGACTATCAGCTTGATTGCTAAGGTATTCCTTTTAACTCTTCTTCCTCTTTTAGGGACCCTGTAGACTTTTTCACACCGTTCACTCTTTTTTCTATACCCACCAAGCCCTCAAGCATGTAATGTTATATCCCACCAGCAATTTAGCATGTTGTAGATGAGCATATATTTATAGCTATTTCTTTAAATTTTCCTCTAGATATTTTTTTGCCCCTTTTCTAAACTGGACCTTTATCCCACCCCAGCCTTATAGTTTGAGTATTCTTTTGTCATTAAGCTAATTTGGACTTTGAGGCTGATTTCAGAAGAATCCTGAATCCAACTACTTGTTTGAGCTTTTAAAGGATCAAAGGGCTGATTTGAGATTTTTGCGCTTCTATTATATCAAGAAGAAGGGTTTCTCCTAGAAGGTCAATCTTTTTACAAGGGACCACTCAAAAATCATTATATGTTATAATTGCTTTCATATTTATTATTAAGCAAGATTGAGAATTTGTCTAGCGTTGAAAGGGGAACATGTACAATAAAAAAAACTGTGGCATTTTTCTTGTTTCTCTGTTAATCATTGCTATGGTACACAACTGTGACTTGAGAGGTTTTCAACTTGCATCTCTTCAATCTTCTTAAAAGAAGTGGATTGGGGTTAAGAACTGAACTTAACTGCTTTTTGGTAGGCAAGAAAAGCCAGTCTTATCCTGCTCTTCTGCTTGCAAATTTTTCTCGTTCATGATTCCCACATGAGCCTATTATTAGAGATTTGGATACAAGACCAATGTCCTGGTATCCAAACCTAACCAAGTAGAAGTTTTTACGAGGAAAGATAGGACTGCTGAAGCTGAATTTATCTTATTGTAATCAAATCTGGACCTTTTGAATTCTTGGTGTTGTGCTAGAATTTGTATTTCCTGCTTCCAAGGGTTAAAGGGAATTAATCTTTTACTTATGGGAATAATAATTGCAAGGGGCTGGGTTCCTTCTCTCTGACGTTTTAAGATAGAAGTCTGAGTTTAGCTCTAGCATTAGAGCTGAGACTCTGAAATTAACAATTTGAGCCGTCTAAAATTGAAATAAGCCACCGTGATTGATGGGGATGCTACTATCATGTGAACACAATAATCAACATATAACGGATATGGGGACGCGGTTGCATAGCCCCGGGAAAATGGAACCTCAAGACTTCATATTAATATAGTCAACTGGCTAATGTATAGCACTCTTGTCTTAAAGACGAGATCTCGCAATTGGCTTTGGCCTTTGATTGAAGTTTTTTTGTTAGCCCGCATTCTTTTGCTTATCACAAAGTAAATGCATCCATACATTTTATCGTTAATGATGATATGGTTTGTCATTCTCATTCTACGTGCATTAGTTATTTTACATGATACTGAACCAGGTGGATGATACTGAGTAAATATTGTACATGTATTCTCATCAACATGGATAGTCATCGGAAGGACACATGTTATATGTAAAGAAAGATCTTCATTGACAAGAAGAAATTTGTGGACTATCGAGGGGGACCATTACTTCTCAAATTTTTCTGCACACTGATCATCGTACAAAGTGAACTTTTTATCAACTATAGATGTGTAGAGGTTGAAGAGAAGAAATTTATAGACCAAAGACACTGTTCAAATTGGGGAAAACTAAAAATCGAAAGAGTTTCAAATCCTATTTATGGCATCATCATCCTTTTCTGGGTCGTCTAAGAGGAGCAAGACTCCTGGAAATTTTATCCAATCCGCTCATTGCTTGGTTGATGGGTGTAATGCGGACCTAAGTCTATGTAGAGAGTATCACAGGCGGCACAAAGTCTGTGAGGTTCACTCCAAGACCCCGAAAGTAATGATTGGAGGCCGTGAGCTACGTTTTTGCCAACAGTGCAGCAGGTAAATTCAAAGCTTGTTTTCTTCAGGTGTTAAATTTATTTTGGCCTCTTTGTTCTTTTCTGGTTATTTGCGTATTCTTTTGAAGTCATCTGATTATCCTTAAGGATATGTTGATTATTCAACTAGTTTGAAGGGTACCCTCTTGTTCTTTTAGCTAGCCCTTTTTTTCCAAGTTTTCTTCCGTTTTTTAATGATGTTAGCAATCTCTTAGCTCAAGTTTTCAAAAATCATGGCTGCTGATTTCAGTATTTGTTGACCCAGTTTTGATCAGAGGTTTTGATTGTGCTCGTTTTGTATTGATCGTAGTTCATATCTCTCAAATATGCCGCAGTTTATTTTAATTTGAAAGGAGTAAAACTTAACTGGATTTTTAAACGGATAGCTCTGAAGATCGTTTGAGTAAATATAATCTGAAATATTTTATGTCCCTTTTCCTATTTGATGAATTTTTTTCCAAGCAAAGGCTAACTATATCCTAAGGTTGATGTTAGGCCTTTTGTTTTACGAATGTGAAAATATCATCAATTTGTGAGTTAGATGACACGACGTCTCTTTAACATTTCCAGGCAACTGTTAACTGGTATGATATTTGCTTCAATATATGCACTATTTTGCAACAACTCTTGGAGTTCATAGTTAGCTTGTGATTGCTAAGATTGTCATTTCCTCCGGATTTAGTTCAGATTTCTTGTAATTTATTTCCTATTTTTCATTCGATGCCCTGTTTGTAGGTTTCATTCTCTGGTAGAATTCGATGAGGGAAGACGAAGCTGCAGGAAACGTCTGGATGGCCATAACAGGCGGAGAAGGAAACCTCAGCTCAACCCTGTTCCAAGACCCTCTGGTATGGTGTTCCCAAGCCAACCGGGTGTATCAGGTACAAGGCTTCTGTCATTTGGTAGCCCACTAATACTTCCAAACGCGGTCACGAGCTCCTCATGGACAGGGCTTGTCAAACTCGAGAACGAGACAGGGCTGTATAACAGTCAACAGCTCTCAAATTACATTGGGAGACAAAACTCATTCCCTGAATGCTCCGCAAGTTACGGGGGAGTACATCAGTTTCAGTTCGCACAAGAAGCTTCCATCTGTCAACAACCGGTCTTTTATCCTAACGCTGCATTCGGAGACGCTAACAGTGGCCCGAGAACTTTTAGCAGTGGGTTAAATCAAGTCGTTGACTCTGACCGTGCTCTCTCTCTTCTGTCATCGACACCCCCTGTAACTCGGGATTTTGGTTTGAACCACGTGGCTCAGCCGGAACCAATCCCCGGGGCTGACTCCTTGGTTCATAACTTGCAATACAGCAGCCTTGGACAGTACCAGTTTTTTCAAGAAACTGAAAGCAAGCCTGTAGTTTCAGCTACAGACTCCCATAGTAGCAGCACATCCACCCTTCAATTCCAGGAAATGTTTCATAACGGAACTGAGGGGACATCGTCTAGTGGGTCCCATCAAACGCTCACATTCATGTGGGAGTAGTTTAGCCAGGCTTCACTGATATGTTGACTATTAGTTAATACTGTTAAATGTAAATTTCTAGTTATTATATGATGTTAGAACCCAAGACAGAAAATGCGTCTTTTAAAGGGGTTTCGTTCAATTTCACTGTTGATCAATGTCTAATAACTCAAGTCCTTTCGCTTTCTCAACATTTTGAACCGCTTTAGCAGCAACCATTACAATTCCGTTTCGACTTGCCAGTGATCTTTGCTCGAACTTGAAAACACTAGGTTATTATTAATTTGTCAATTTAATTACTTTCCTAACATAAGGCTCGAAAAGGTCCATATGCTTTGTATATATGTTAGACGATGAAAATATTCTAGTGCAAGTTGCTGGTTCCTTATGGTGTCAGCAGTTACCTTCATTTTTAAGAAGATTCAGTAAAAAGGAAATAAAAGAAAAAACAAATATCTACTCACTATAGGTTGGGGGTGGGTTGTCAAGCTCGTACGGTCCACTTTTGCGTCAGTTGCTGCCGCCATAAAGAACCAGTGCTGGTGCTAAATTGGCACTCTGTTGAGATCGGAAGAGCTGAAATGTTCCATGTATCTCTAAAAGGTGTTCAAATCTAATAAAAATAACATTCAGAAGAATATATCCAAAAATCCCACTTATATGATGTTCCCAGTATGATTATCTTAAAAAAACAAAAGCACAGTCCAACTAAATGATTCAACTCTATCCCAAACTAATTATTATAATAACTATAAGTCTGATATCTTTAGCCTATTTATACTTGCTCCATTCTTCATATTTATGTCATAGAAATTTCTGTTTTTCACTTTTAGTTGGTAACATATATTATGGAGAATAGAAATTATAAGCAAGGAGGGTTCATGAGAAGCAAGCTGGTCATGTCTTTCTATAGG
>CAVNYN010206039.1:15000-22667 GCA_963692815.1 Nyctanthes arbor-tristis | reverse complement strand
AGGCCATGTTTTCTTGGTTGCACCACCATTGACATGAAGGATGCCCTGGTTCAACTCATGAAATGGGCTTCTGGTTTGGTTCAAGTAGGATTTTCAAGTTTCAGCCCACTCACTTATGGAGCGTCTAGAATGTCGATTCTTCAAAGTATGTGCTACGGATACTTTGCGTTTAGCCACTTATTCTCCATCGCCTGCCTCTTATACGGCATCGTCCCACAGCTAAGTTTCCTGTTCGGAATTCCCCTGTATCCCAAGGTAGATTTTTATAGCCCTTATCGGCTGATTTTACTTTGAATTCGGCCATAAATTTACATCATTAAATCTAAGCCTTATGACTACTCTTTCAGGTTACAGACCTCTGGTTTGCTGCATTCGCAGCAGTATTTGTATCATCCCTTGCTCAACATTTATATGAAGTCATTTCTAGTGGTGGCTCACTCAGGACCTGGTGGAATGAACAGAGGATTTGGATGATAAAATCTGTAACTGCTTGCTTATTTGGATGCCTCGATGTCTTAATGAAGCGGATAGGCGTAGCACAAGCAAGTTTCAGGCTAACGAACAAAGCCGTTGATCAAGAAAAACTCGGAAAATACGAGAAGGGCAAGTTTGACTTCCAAGGTGCAAAAATGTTCATGGTACCCTTGTCGCTGCTAGTTTTATTGAACCTGGGATGCTTCATTGGTGGAGTTAAAGGGCTTCTTACAGGGAACAACATTGAAGAAATGTTTGGACAAGGTTTTCTGTCCCTCTATATTCTTGTCCTTAGTGTTCCAATTCTTGAAGGACTGATGCCTAAAAGAGGCAAATAAAATAGTTGTATTTGTAGATGTAATTCCTATTCATCTTAATATAATTTTGAGAAGTTTTGGAATAAAATCCCAAATGACCTGAGAAGATACATGCATTACTTTCACTTAGTAGAAGAAAACAAGAGACCCGAAATACAAAATAATAGCACAGAGTGCAGCAGAAAGGAGGGTAACAGATGGCGCAATTCTCCCATCATCCTTTCTCAAGAACATCCCTTGAAAGAGGGGATAATGGATAATTATGCTGAACAATGGGATGAAGATTTGTATAAGCATCTTGTTTGCTTGCTGAATATGGAAAATCTTCATCAGTCCAATGATGAAAGCGGCCAAATTTAGAATGTACAAGGTACACAGTGGGGCTAGTAGCAGAACTGATGCTCGAAAATCGTAAATTCCTAGATGATAACGTTTGGATTGTTCGTCGTCTACTACTTTGTTTGTTGCAGAAAACTGGCGTCTCTTAAGCCAATCCTTTCCAAAATACCATTCAAAGTTCCATACATGTAACAGGTAAGCAGCCTTATCATCCAAATCCTTTGTTCAATAGCCCATGTCCTTAAAAAATGTCCAGTCGAGAAGATCTCTTGTATGTGTTTGAATTGAGATGAGAGAAAGAGGAACAAATACACGAAGAAAAACGGATTTGATACCTATAAAATGAAGGAATAAGTATTAGTAACCTCCAAAATCAGAAACAAAATTTCAAAAATTGTGAAGTATAAATACTGATATGAATGCATCAAAATGCACCTCCGGATAGAGAGGAATGCCGCGAAGTAGACAGAGCTGAGGAAGGATGGCTAAACAGTGTAGTGGAATGGAGCTGAAAGGATCATAGGCAAGTTCTGCATAACACATGATTTGAAGAGTCGACATTCTCAAGTGTTGGGAATTAATGCAAATTTTCCGATTACTAACGCAGGATCGTTGTTTAAGTGATTTAATTAAGACAAGAAAAATAAAAGACGAAGACGAATTTAACGGACTGTCAAAGTTTTTCACTATATAATTCAAATCACTATAACCATATAGAATTTTCACTCGTCAAAACTCATCCCCTTAAGTATTACAAGAAAAATATACCAAGTTTTACCGCATCTATCAATTTCTACCCTTTGCCCAATTAACAAACAATACAAGAAATCCCAAGACACTAGGCTACTATTTTTCTTCACAAGACTCTCTGACCCGACCCAAGTGACACTGAGAAAATCACTCTGAGTTTTACCACACCTAATTTTCTACTCTTCGATCAAACCACAAATAATTACAAGAAAACTCTCAAGGTCCTAGACTCATCAATTTTTCCCTCAACTCGCTTGTACCACTTGTGTATTAAAGAATAAGAAAACATCTATGTTTATAGGCTTCATTTCTTTGGAATATAAGACAATCTTTCTATGATTTAGATTCCTTTTCCTCTTAAAATTCTACTTCTTTCCCTTTCCTTTTTCTTTTCAACTTTGGATTATTTTTATTAACAAACCCAACAATCTTCATCTTATCAAAATAAAACAAAACCTTCATCTTATTCAATCATGTACACAATACTTAAAAAATTTTCAGGCAAGCCTTTGAAATACTTTGACAGTCCCATATTCCACCACATGAGTATAACCACTTAAAATTAATAATAAATTTCAAGTATTTTATCGCCTCAATGTTGAAATAAACCTGCTGAAATTTGTTGTGCAACTTTCTCGTTGGCTTTCCAGAGAGCTCATCAGCCATCGACATTACTACAAACACACCTTGCATCACCATAAACCAATGCCTTGTGTAAATACAACAGCTAGAAGTAACACACATCTTTTACCGTGGCACCTAGCGAAACACTATGATGATGTACCCACATACTTCATAGCACATCTCCACTGCCCTCACATCAGGAGAGTCGGATTGTCCAAATCCGAACAGCAGCTGAACCTGCTCCACCTAGACAATGTTTTCTCATGTGATCAGCTAGTCTACAACGCCAACAAGTTGCAACAACCACCCGTTTTCATATGAACCCATTGAGAATTTTCATATCCACAATAATTCGCAAAGAACTAAACAATTTTTCAAGTGTAACAAATTTGAAAAACCTCTTACCGGATACACATCTCTAAATTGACGTCACAGTTCCTTTACAGCAAATATTCCATGAATATTTACAAGAAAATTCTTGGCCAGATGAAGACACATCATGTTTCCAGTTTTCAAATATAAATCTTCCCAATAACCATCGTTCATACTGGCTTCAATAACTTTGTCAAAACACATGGACGATTTCCATTTGAACGCTTTAAATCGCCCAATCAGAATCACTAAATTTCAGACTTGTTCTAACTACAAGTCAAACTTGATTCTCATCACTTCGTAAGCCATTTTTTCCTATGCTCCACGTCGAACAAAACCTAACGCTCTGATACCACTGTTGGAAATTAATGCAAATTTCCCAATTACACCCGCAGAACCGTTGTTCAAGGAATTTAATTGAGACAAGAAAAAAAAAAAGACGAAGACGAATTCAACGGACTGTCAAAACTTTCCACTATATGATTCAAGTCGCTACAAACATATAAAATTTTCACTAGTCAAAATCTTTCCCCAAGTATTACAAAAAAAATATATCAAGTTTTACCACATATACCAATTTCTACCATTTACCCAATTAGCAAACAACACAAGAAATCTCAAGACGCTAGACTACTATTTTTCTTTACAAGACTCTTTGACCTGACTCAAGTGACAATGAGAAAATCATCCTGAGTTTTACCACACCTAATTTTCTACCCTTCGACCAAACCACAAAGAATTACAATAAAACTCTCAAAGTGCTAGACTCACTAATTTTTCCCTCAACTCGCTTGTATCACTTGTGTATTAATGAAGAAGAAAACATCTCTATTTATAGGTTTCGTTTCCGTGGAAGACAAGACAATCCTTCTATGATTTGGATTTATTTTCCTCCTAGAATTCTAATTCTTTTCTTTTCCTTTTTCTTTTTAATTTTGAATTATTTTTTATAACAAACCCAACGTCAACTTTCCATATAGAAGAGGAGAAAACCTCGAGAGAGCAACTTCGACCAATTCAACTGACCATGGAGTGTGTTGAACAAAAATCTCGCTGAGATTTGTGGTGGCTGCGCCCAGAAAACATGGCCTTTTGGGATTCAAATAGACAGAGATCCAGCCTTTGCAATGTAAATTGAAGCCGGTAAAGTAGTCTTCCAAAACAGAGAAATATCTGAATCCCACCTGCTCATAATGCACCAAACGTTCATTAATTACCTAAATAATAATATTTTATATTCTGTTTGATAAATAGAAATTTTGAAATTTTGTTCTTGCCTCTTTTCCCCACTGTGTGTTATTTTCATAAGTACAAGATGCCAGAATTTTGAATTTCATTCTGCAATACACCACAAAAATCTTCATCCTTCAACAATGTGTTAGGTTTGTAATAATAGTGTCAGCACATCATAAATGGCTGCTATTTTACGTCCAAATTCGAAAAACTAATTCTGTCCGCAGTTGCGTAACCCTGAAACTAAAATTTGGAAAGCAATAAATGAGTCGGGCTATGGTTGAAGGATCCAGATCTGCTGTCCCCAAATCCCGTCTCGCTCGCTGTCCCCCCAATTAAATCCTTACACGTGTTTAATTAATTAATTAATTAATATTTGATTAATTAAGAAAATGCTGACTTGTAAATTAAATAAACACGTGTAAGACTTTTATTGGATGGACAGTAAGCGAGACAGGGTTTGGGGACAGCAGATCCGGACTCTTGGTTGAATTGTTTATCATTAAGAATCAAAAATTAATATTACTACTTTGCCATCCACAGATCCCACGGGTAACTGGGCCAATTAAAAGAAACGACCCTCTAATATTGTTACGTGTCTCTCATATGTTTGTTACATATCAACCAATTAACATATATAATATTATTATTGTGTGTTCTTGTTATCTTTGTCGCATTCTGGTTATAAATAAACGTCCGTCCTTTTTTTCTTTGACACGAGTAAACATCCCCCTTTAATCTACAAGGTTTTGAATGATCATGGTTTATACTTCAATATTTTGTTATCTTGCTTTGAAATCAGTAGCAAAATTAATGTTATATTTTTGTTATTTATTAATTTTTATTGAAAACGAAAATTGACAGTTGCAAGTCTTTTTTTTTTTTTTTTTTTGGTGTGTATGGCGTGGAGATGGGTGGTATTGTCTTTATTGAGATGATGCTAAATAAATCGAGTATATCCTAGACAAGAAATACAATGAAGAAACAATCCATTTTTTATGGAGTCAACACTAGAATTTTGTTTACAGAACTTATATGCTTATATGATAATACTTGAGTTGAGGGAAAAGCTATAGATTTCAACATTTTGTATAAGTGAAAAAAACGTGATAAAGACGAGGGCTCCATTATGTTAGCTCTATAGAAAAGTTAATATAAATAACAACGGGTTTAAAATTTTTTTAAACACACGCTGCAACCTAAAAAAAGTCTGACTTAGATTTTATTTTAAAAAAAAATATCTCTATATAATATTTTTAAAAATTCAGGTGAGAACAGGCTATAAATGCAACATTAAGAAAAAGAAAAAAAAAATGAACAATGTTCATCACAATTAAAAGTATGTTTAGGCAAACACAATGGTACAGAAAATTTCACGTGGTTACAGTGGCTAGGTAAAAATTAAGAACTTGACATGTATTTTGTATGTTAATCCGTGACATCTTTGCCCACCACTGCCGATTTTGTACTTGATACTCTATGTATCCTATCCTATATTTTATTTATATATTATTTTTATATATAATAAAAATATTCTCGGGTAACACTAACCTCTTTTTTTGTCTGCTTACCATTTTGCCCATGTTTTTAAACAGGTATAATTACCTTTTTACCCTTGTCAATTCTAAAGGGCAATTTGGGATTTTGCTTCTTCATTTGTTCTTAGAATCTTCTCCTCCCTTCTGCAGTGATATTCGACTAGCTTATAACGCAAGTAATGACAATGACGACTATCAGGTATAAATTAACTATTGATTTCCCATTCCTCAGCATAGGTCATAATTATTACTCTATAAATTATTGTTATTTATTTTTACAGTTCAATTGGGTTGACCAATTTCGATTTTCTATAGATGTCATTGGTTTAATGAACCCTTTAATTGTTTATGTTTATGATTAGTTTTACTCGTGGAAGGAATGTAATTTGTATTGCGTTTCCCTGCTAAAGAATTTCCTGTTAAAGGTTATAGCTTCATATCAAGTATCAATTAAGTAGAATGTCTTCACTATTGTAAAATCGATCAAAATACGTTATGTGTTGTACTTTATTTTATTTTCTTATTAGAGCAAATATTATTAATGTTTCATGTATTAGCTTACCCAAACTATATATAAAACAATATCCAGGAGGATTTGAACTAAAAATAAAACGTAATACGTGCATCGCACGTATACTTAACTAGTGTGTGTATATATATATATATAAAAATTCTTGGGGCTTGTGTGTCGAGGTGCTGGTAAGAACGCAAATAGCCAGAAACCCTCTTCTTCAATCAGATGATGTACCACTAACAATATCTCACCTTCTTATATCAATCAGGTGACATGTATTTTTCAAAAGGTTAATTTCACAAATCATCCTCAACCTTTGAATTAAGTATCGGCTAGGTCCTCAATCTTTTTTTCAACCTCTTGAGCCCCCAACCTTTCATAAATTCATAGAAAATGTCATTTTTATCACTATTCCAGTAACTTTTCATAAAAATGACCGTTACACTCCTTGACTTTTATTTTAAAAAAGTTTAAAAATAATTTTTTAAAACAAATCCCTTCTGAAGAGTGGCTGCCAAAACGCTACTATTTCCGGTGGCCAAAAAGGAGGGTGACTCCTCCGCCCTTCCCAAAAAAATTTGTTGACAGAAATGGCATCCATTTCCCGCAGCAAATGGAGAGGGGGGATTCGCCCATCCTTCTTGGCTACTATTTCTGGCACAAAATAGGAGGAAGACTCCCCCCATTTGTGTTGCGTGAAACGACAATAAATGCTGCCGTTTTCAGCAGTCAAAGTGCTGTCAATTGCTGCTATTTCTAATAGCACAAATGAATGAGAGTCTCCCCCTTATTTTGTGCCAGAAACTGCACTGGAGTGTTGCTAGTAGTCAAAAAAAGGGAGTGAGCCCCCCATTTGTTGTCGGAAATAGCACCCATTTGTAGTAGTAAATGGGAGAGATTCCCCCCCCCCCCGAGATTCACTCCTTTTTTAATTTTTTATTATTTTTAATCATTTTGTTAGAAATAAAAAAAAAAGTTAAGGGGTCTAATAGTCATTTTATTGAAAAGTTGACGGAATAGTTACAAAAAAGACTTATGTTGCAAATTTATGGAAGGACGAAGTCTCAGGAGGTCGACAAAAAAGGTTAGAGACTCAGTCGATTCTTAACTTAGAGGTTGAGAATAATTTGCGAAATTAACCCTTTTTATATTTGAACTTACGTGTCCATCTCGTGATAAAGGACGCAAATGGCCAGAAACTGACAAGATCTACCCTTTTGTATTGACGATATGATCGTATTTTTCAAATTTGAGTATAGAAAAACGCTTCGTTCCACATTTGGCCCCGATTATTCGTCCTTGCCTAGATTTGTATGGCAACCAAATAATTTGTCTCAAATATTACAAAATTTTGAGTTGGGTTAATTTCATATTTTATTATCAATCTTTGCGTTTAATATTGGATAGGTTCTCAATTTTCTTTTCTTACAAATTTATAAAAGGTTAAAGACCCATTAGGTTGAAAGAAAAGGTTGAGAACTCAGCCAATACTAAATGCAAAAGTTG